>JAUTXW010005198.1:0-124901 GCA_030620095.1 Kuschelorhynchus macadamiae | reverse complement strand
TTTTCATCCTTGAATCCTTGAATATCTATAACCAATCTCATATTTTCAAAGCAGCAAATTTTTTAATGAGACTTTTTTACTTGAATAATTTGCAATTTCTTCTTTCAGTTGATTAATTTTAAAAATAAATTTTTTAATTTGTAGTTGTAGTTTTGATGTCATGACTAAAACTAAAAGCTTTTGAAAATTTCTTTAAATTAAATCGAAATATGAAAATAGTGGGGATAAAGTTTATAATTGTTTCACAATTTTAGTAAGAGGGTTGTAGCTAAATAATTTGTCATGTAAAATAAGACAATAAGCAGAAGTATCTTTTTTAATTGCATTGTGTGTCTCAAATTCAATTCTCATTACTACGGATCCCGTTTGAATTGTTTCTTTTTGATGGGAGCAATCAATATGTGTAATAGGACTAATGTTTTTGAATTGTTCAGGATTAAAAATGGGTTCATTTGGAACACCATAGTAAGACTGTCTAAAGTTGGCAAACATTTCGTATAAAGCAGAAAATTTGTTTTCTTCGAAATTTAAGTACAAATCGTGATAAGGATATCTTTCAGAATTTAAATATACTCTAATATTTGACAAGGTAATATTGTCAAATTTACTCATATCTTTAACAATTTTCCCTTTTCTGTTTTCTTGAAAGCCAATCACAACATGACGAGGAGCTTCTAGTTTACTAGTTGTTTTTACCGGCCATGTGTGACGGGTTGTTTCGGTTAGAGAAGAATATTCAACAAGTTCCCAACTCCTGAATCCTATCAATATATCTTTATTTGATTCTAATATTTTTGATAGAGCAAGTTGTTGTGGCATATCAACTAGAATGTGAGGAACTTTCCAATAAATTTTATCGAAAGTAACCAATGAAGTGTCAGGAGCAGTAACAAGGTGTGCCGGATCTTCTTTGAAAATAACACCATCTAAATCATCAGTTGATCTAATAAGAACCAATTCCTGTTTCATATTCATAATAATTTTTCTGTAATCTTCAAAAAATCCTAAAAGCATTTTTAGTGGTATGGATACGGAGAATTTTCCATCATTATCAACTAAAATTGTATCACCTTCTTTCCGATGTGGAAACCAACCTGCATTTTCCAGTTTTAAACTTTCGTTGGTATTGTGAGAAAGGTAGCTTTTTAAGGTTGATGCTAATCCAACATTTCTTATTGAATCTATAGTAATTTCGTTTAGTTCATAGCGGATTTCTCTGAACAAAAAGGCTATACCATTGTTAATAAATAGCAATTCTTTCTTATATTTACCTTCTGTATTAGTTAATTTTCCTTCGAAATAAAGTAAACTATCTGATGGTAGAGTGTAAGCATCGAGTTCTTGAATTGGGATCCTTATTTCATCATTGTAATCGAATTTTGAAGAAATATATGGTTGATATGTGTGAAGCTCAGAACTGACGATGGAATTGTCTACATAAAGCTTTTCGTTTACGTTTAATATGTTCATTATTTTAAAACAGTGAAACCCAAGGATGTGAGAAATTTACGATTATCTCGTCTTAACTTGTTGGTGTTGGATTTGATACTGAACTGTTGTTTAGGCTTTTTCTTTTTATAAGTTTTTACTTTGTTGATAGTGGTAGGGGCAAGTCTCATCCCAAGGGCTCTATTATATCTAACAACCATTTTATATTTCACTTGTTTGTAAATGTAACCTTACTGTTATAGTTTCTCCTCTAAAACTGATAAGTTCTCCGTCTTCATCAACTATTTTAACTGTTATATTGTTAATTGCTTTGACGCTAACTGGAAAATATAAAATGGGCAAAGGAGATTCAACTATTTTATACCCTGGAGCTACAGTTGGATAAAACTGGTGAATAATATGAACAGGTTTACCATTATTGTAAGAACCGACACAAATATTACAGTCAATACAAATAGCATTCACCTTAGTTATTTTTGCAACATTATCTGATTCTTCCTCTTTCATAGCTTCTAGTATCCTGCTATTAAAACCCAACATTTTGCCTATCGAATCTTCCTTGGTAAAATCAATTATTCTACTACACATTAAAAAAGTTTTTAGAGTATTAACATTTGCTTTTAAAAGAAAAAAAATTTTTTCATTCGGAAATAAATCTTCTATACTTTCTCTTATGTATGTTTCTATATCTGTAATGTCATAAGTTCCGTCGGGAATAACAATTACTTTATTATCTATATAAAATTTATTATATCCTTCTTTTATATTGGGGATAGTCATAAACGTTTCAAAATCAGCTAAACCCAGGTAATATTGTTTTTCATCCTCTAAATATATGGGCGGATTAAAATCAGCAGACAAAACAGAACTGTTTCCTGATATGGCAATTGTGGTAGACATTGCAGTTTATTTATGAATGAGATATTACAATAAATAATGAGTTTATATATTTTTTTGCAAAAATGTTAGGGATAGTTGACCACAGTTATATGAATTAAATTTTTGTTTATTTTCATAAGTATAAAATACATCCACTTTGCCATTCGAATTAAAATATTTGAGAAGTTCAAAAGGTGGTTTTAAATTTCCATAACTATCAAAATATATTACATTTTTGTTATTTTTAATATAAGCAGTCCAATGAGATCCTTTATTTTGTTTTTTATCCAAATTTACAATACCACATTCTTTCAGATTAATTTTTTTTGGAAGTTCATCGAGCATAAAAACACCTCTAAAGCCAGTTATTTTTAACAGCTTTACATATTTAATAATATCATTGTTCGTAAGTGCTCTTTTTGGAAAACTTATTTTGAGTTTTTTTTTTGTCTGATTGCTTTCATTTTGACGGATCCTCCTTTATAAGGTCTAATAAATAGTCCCTTTCCTTTATATGGTATAATATATAATCCTTTGCCTTCTTTAGAAGCATTTTCCATTGCAATATTATGTCTATGTATTTCTTCTAGTTGCTGTTTAGCTGCTTTAGCATCATTTACTGCCTTAGCAATTCCTGCCGCGCCTCCACCTAGTGCACCCAGGGCGCCAAGAATGGGAAACAAAAGAGGTAGAAATCCTCCAATTTTTTTGGGTGTTCGAATGATACGTTTTTTTCTCAATTTAAGTTTACCCCCTTTTGTATTTTTTAATCCCAAACCGAACTTTCTTTTACCCTTCATTATTCCTGCAACACTTAAAGCTGCAATTTTTTCACCAATAGAAGAATCTTTAGCTTTTACCCTATCACAGGCTTTTTTTTCTAATATTTGGTCAGATATGTGTCTTTTTGATAAATCTTCAGTCTGAGAGTAAGATATATCATGTTCTTTGCAAGCGGAATCCAATGGATTTATACCAACGTCACCTCTAGTTAATCTTTTTTCCAAGTTGGTGCCGGGACCACAATAATTATATCCTGGTATATGAACTTCGAAAGGTAGTTTACTAATTAATTTATTTACTAAACCAGAGCCTTTTCTATTACGTGTTTTAATAGTTTTTTTCAACTTATGGCGACCCACAGTCATTGAAGTTCTTTTTATACTAAAAGCACATTGACATTTTTCTGGTATAAATACTTTTACAGCTAAAAATATTTACTAGTGTGATTAAGAATGAGGATTGAAAAACAAAAATTCTCATTACCAGTAAATAATCATGACGAAAAAATTTTAAGTAAACAGTTGAGAAAGCATGGTGACTTATTTTGTGGTGGTTCAAAAAGAGGGCTTATAGTTGGTTGCAGTGGTAGCGGTAAAACCAACGTTATGC
This sequence comes from Kuschelorhynchus macadamiae, assembly GCA_030620095.1. Lineage (NCBI taxonomy): Eukaryota > Metazoa > Arthropoda > Insecta > Coleoptera > Curculionidae > Kuschelorhynchus > Kuschelorhynchus macadamiae. Next base: position 121,181 of record JAUTXW010005198.1, on the reverse strand, counting down.
TTACACTGCTCGAGCATCCTAATGGAATTAGGTTTGAAAATGTCTATGTTTATTCAAAGTCATTAGATCAACCAAAATATGAATATTTAAGAAAGTTGTTAAAACCTATGAAAGAAATTGGATACTTTGAATATGATAGCGATGAGAACATTATTTCACCTCATGAGATAAAACCAAATTCCGTTATCATTTTTGATGATATTCCTTGTCATAATCAATCTATTATTAGGGACTATTTCACGCATGGATGGCATAGAAACACCGATTGTTTTTTTATTTTTCAAGGATATTCCTCAATCCTTAAACGTCTAATTCGAGAAAATGCAAACTTATTAATTTTATTTAAACAGGACTGTTTGAGTTTAAAACATATATATAATGACCACTGTATATTGGATATGACATTTGATCAGTTTAAAAATATTTATGCTAACTGTTGGATGGATCCATATGGATTTCTTGTAATTGACAAAGATTGTGAAGTAAATCACGGCAGATATAGGAGTAAATTCGATTCCTTTATATATTTATAAAAGTAAAAAATTTGCAGTTTTATTTCATTTAAAACTTGTACAGCATGGATAAACGTTTAGCTCGAGAATTAATAAGATCGAGACAAGCCGTGAAGCAGAAATATCAAAGCTTGAAATTAGCTACTTCTACTGCTCAGTCCGAATTAGAACAAACTTATAGACCAATAACACAACCACTTAAACAGCTAATTTCAAGTATTGGTAAATCCGAACCATTCGATTTAAAAGAAGAAAGAGTTTCAAAGTATGAAGATTTCAAAACACTTACAAAGCTTTATAAAACATCAACTCCGACGAAAAATATTCAGAAAACAGGAAAAACTCCGTCACTTCCTACAGAACTACCAACATTTTTAAATGACAGTAGTATCACTTCTTCCTCTCCTGTAGTACAACCATTGTCATCAACTGTTATAGCAGAAACTTCAGATCCTTCTAGTGACACAACAACAAATTTAAACTTGTCAGACATATTGGAACAAACTAGAAAAACAATTCAAACCTATGTTGGTACACCATCATATAAAGATTACTTAGCAGATTTTCATGAATTACCCAGATCATATATTGATGAGGGTGTGAAAGATACACAACATAAATTTGACCATTATTATGGAATAGTTCATGACCTCGAAACGGATAAGTTTTCTTTTGGTTTAACACAGATACCGGTAGAAATTATTGGAAAAGACATTAAAGTGGGAGGAATAACGTACACAGGCACGCCAGGTTTATATGAATTGCTTTTCAAAAAAGAACCGAAAGGTTATAAGAAGGAAGATTTAGATAATTACATGAACATTCTAGCTAAAACAAATGTATATCGTAGGAATTTTGATTCAAATGAACAAGTTCAAGGAAATACATCACACAAATATGTTACAATAATAGGACCATATTTACAAAGAAAGGGGATTACAAAGAAAAAAACCTTGCTACGGGCTTGTCTGTAATAAAAATTAGTTACAGCATTTAACAAACCAAAACCTCCGTTTAGAACAACTAGAGCCAAATCTACAGGAAAGGGATTAATTTTGAAAACAAACAGATCAAATACAGACTATGTATACTGGAATAATGTAAACGAAATTGTTGATAGGCTACGTTTATTAATTTCATCAAGTGATGCGGGAAATAATGCTCATAGTAACGAAATTATCTCTATTATTGAAGAATTAAGAGAAGATAAAGTAATACTATAAATAACAGCTATCAAATATAATCATATTTATTGTTTAATGAAAGCTCAACATGACAGTTGATAAATTTGGACGCCATATTTCAAAACAAAATCAAGAGAGAATAAGTGACATTAATAATTTAAAAAGGAGATTAGGTGAAAATGAAACAAATAATGAAATCTTTGCTAAAAAGCTTAAGGTTTTTGATGAAAATTTTTTAAAGTATGAAAACCAGATTAAAGGATGTTATACCTCAATTGAAAACGTTAATAAACAGTTGCTAACGCTAAATCAAATAAGTAAAGATTTGCAATTTTTAAATGAACATGTTAAAAAGGAAGACAAAAAATTAAGTGATGATATCAACAAAATTAATAAAATAATGGAAACAAATATAAGAGAAGTAATAATTGAAAAACACAAGGAAAAAATTAAACAATTAAGAACTTTTATAAAAAGGTTAGATGATGAAAAAAAAAGAAATCAAAATAGCATTCTTAACAGTAGAACAATTGACCAACTCACTTTGGAAGAAAATCAACAATATATTTCCTTGGAAAATATAATGTCCAGTGTAATTAAGAAATTAGAACAAGAATTAAATAAAACAGAGGAGGAATTCAAAAATAGTGATAGTAGATCAACTACTTTCTTAACTGGAGAGATAAAAAAATCCTTTAATGCGTTAGAAAAGGAGATTACTAAAATTAGTAAAATTTTAAATGAAAAAAGTTATACAATACAAACTGATAAATTGAATGAATGGGAAAAAACATATAAAAGTTATATTTCGAATTATTACAAAACATAGAAAGTGAACTTCCTTAAAATTGAATAAACAAGTTTGTTGTCATGACAACCGTTAAACAACAAGTCGTTAATGAATTACATAAACCTGCTAGAAAAAACTACAAACGCAGAAGGGTGGTAGTGAAAGGGTTAAATGATCTTTTTCAAGCTGATTTGGTTGAAATGTTACCCTATGCCAAATTTAATAAGGGATTTAAATATATCTTGATTACCATAAATGTATTTTCTAAGTATGTTTGGGCCGAACCGTTAAAATCTAAATCTGGAAAAGACGTAACAGCGGCAATGAAAAAAATATTAATCAGTGCAAAAACTCCACCAAAAAACTTGCAAACGGACAGAGGGAGAGAGTTTTTCAATGTAAATTTTCAAAATTTGATGCAACAATTTCGAATTAACCATTATAGCACGTTTTCCAATTTGAAAGCGAGTATAGTAGAAAGAGTGAACAGGACTTTAAACAATAATATGTGGAAAATATTTAGCATTCAAGGAAATTACAAATGGTTAAATATATTAGCGGATATTGTAAAAGATTATAACAATACAAAACATTCTTCAATAGGAATGAAGCCAAAACAAGTAAATAAAACAAATGAAAATAGAATCTTGAAATCTGCATTTACTCATGCTAAAACGTTAGATATAAAATCTCCAAAGTTTAAAGTGGGTGATCACGTACGAATAAGCAAGCATCGAGAGGCATTTTCAAAAGGTTACACACCAAATTGGTCAAATGAGATATTCCACATTAAAGAAGTTAAGATGACAAACCCTTGGACATATTTAATTCAAGACGAAGATAATCAGGACATTCTGGGTGGTTTTTATGAGCAAGAATTACTAAAAGTAAAGCATACCGATGTGTATCTTATTGAGAAGATTTTGAGAAGGAAAGGAAACAAAGTTTATGTGAAATGGTTAGGACTTGATAAAAAATATAATACATGGATTGATAAAAAAAATATTGTTTAATTAAATTGAAATTAAATTTTAGTTAAATTTGTTTAATTTCTCTTCCTCACTTTATGCTTTAGCTGATACAAATTACAAAGTCTTAATGTGCTAATTAATTTCAAATAAAATTCACATTTACTAAACTAAAATTTTATTAAGTAAAACATCAAATACAATTTTTATTAAAACGTGTCAAATATATTTTATTTCTATGTTCCTCAGATAATATCGAATCTAGAATAAGTTTACAATCATTCTTTTTTCAAAACGGAGTCTATCTAAGTACCACATCTGAAAGTTACTCCTACGGGCTTGTCTGTAAGCAAAGCTCCACTTCACTAACACATGCACCTTATTGTTCTCTTCCAGAAAAGATATTGTTTTCTTCGTAATATTTTCTTTTTGATCCATTTTCATTGTTTTCTTCGTAATATTTTCGTTTTGTTCCATTTTGCTTCAATTTGTTTTCCATTTGTTCAGGATATAAAGCAAGTAATTCCATCATAGTTGAAACATTTTCACTGTTAGGATTTTCTGTTGGACTTATTATATTATAAACATGCGTACACAAGTCGCCACAATCAGCTGAAATATTATTTTGAAATATTTTGAAATATGTATTGAATTCTTGCCTTTTAAGTATAGATAATCTATAATCAATAATTTCCTTTAATCGCCACAAATTGTCCAAAGACTCTTGTCTTAAGTATATGAAGTGTGGGCCTTTTGTAATTTGTAGAACAGGGGTATCATTTATTTTCTGAACCTGCAGATGAATGTTGTTTATATTCACACTGGTTTGATCAACTTGAGGAAAGTAGAAATTGTTTACAATAATTCCTTGATGAACACAAATGTCTTTCCAATTTTCTTCGGTTAGTGCGATTGAAAATCCAGTTTTTCCACCAATTACAATTTTTGGAGAAAAATCATTTAAACTAATGCCAACAAGAACAAATTTTGACAAAGAATTATTTAAAAAATAAATTTTTGAATTAAGAAGCGTTTACAAAGGTTTATGAACCACGGCGTTGTTCATAATGACTAAACGAGACTGAAACATATTGTGTTATTCTTGTACTTAAATATTCTCATCCCCACTTTCTTTAAAGTTTCGATTAAAATGGATTAATGAAAAAATAGATTTCCAGTTTGAAATTTGTAATAAAGATAAATAATTAAAATGGTAATGTATAAAAATAATGCAAAGTTTAATGTAACACTAATGATGGAAAAAATAATAATTTTTGAATCCGTCATAATAATTGGTACAGTTAGGGGTTAAAATTTGTAACTGATTATTTTTAAACTCTAACCTTTCTATCCAATTTGTATCAAAAATAGATCGATTTGGATAATGATACAAAATTTTAAAAAATTTACTTGCATTTTCATTTCCATTTATTCGTTCCATCCAACTAATTGTACTATTGTTAATTAATCCAATTTTCATAAATTTACAATATTTACTTAGAGTGACGTCTGTTTTATTAGAAAAACATATTTCACACTGTGTTACGCCAGGGGGATGATGAACATAAAAAACATTTTGGAAAATAAAATAAAGAAGAATAAATTGAGATCTACTGATAGTCATTAAAACAAATTAATAATTATATTCCAAATTTATTAACATTAAGCAGATACTTTCACCACGAAAGCAAAAGCAGTTGTAAAAAAATAACAATAAAATACTTAATTTAAATATATGTAAAAGTTCATAAATAAGGATATTAATAATACTATATAAAATGTGTAGCTTGAAGACTTATTTTGAATGGTTACAATTATTCGATTCCTATTTTTCCATAAACAGTTATTTAAATCACAATTCCTAGCAAATTTCTTATGCTCCACAATAGGATCATCATAACTTAACCAATCAAAAATTTCAATACCACAATAAAAACATTTACAAATATCATTGATTGAAGTATAGTAAAAGCCAGCTCCAGCTAACACTTCTGGTCTCAATTTTCCTTTCCATTTTTTAAAAGTGGAAAGTCGTTTTTCATATGTTTTAAAATATTTGTTATCAATTTCTTTGTCAAAAGTTTCTAAGCACATTTTGTGAAAGACTTATGAAGACTAACTTTGGTTTCAAAAACAACAAATTTAAATACCTTATAATATCTACATAAATATATCTAAATCTTCATGTTCTGCATTCCATTGATACAAAGCAATATCTTGGTGTCCCCAAGCTAATGTATTAAAACTATAGGGAATTTTATACCGCTTATCATCTTCGGAACTCAAAGCCAATTTATTAATTAACTCTGTAAAAATTGTATGTTGTCTAGATCGAAAAACATACATTGAACAAAAGGTTTTAGAATGATTTTCAAGAACATCTTTATAATGAATAAAATCCAACTGCTTTTTAATTGCACTTTTTTTAACACCTTTTGCTTTTTTTGTTAAACTCTTTTCCGTTTTAATACAATATGCTTTTGCTCCAGTACCAAAGAAAGCAGTAATGGGTTCACCAGCATATTCATCTTTGAATTTTCCTATAACTGACTTTGTAATAGGCATTTCATGAATATTATTAAATTCATAATTAGATGTGTCAAATTTGTGAATATTTTTTATCATGTCAGAATAAATATTTGGAGTTGTGACTTCTAAAATGAACGAATCGGTATCGGTGTATAAAAGTGAAATATTTTCCTGATAAAGAGGTTTTAAAAAATTATAAAAGAAATCATACATGACAGTTTTAGATATATCTAATATTGAGAAGCCTACATATATTGGTTTATTGTAAGTAACTTGAATCTTTTGCATTTGAATAGCTACCAAGTTTTCAGAAAATATTGTTAAGTCCTTGAAATATGGTTTTGCAATTAAATTCTCAGCACCATCTTTTCTTCTATTTTTTTCCCACTCTGTAACAAGTCTTACGTCAATTCTCCTATCAACATTTTCCATAGTCTTGCCATAAATACTATTATTTGCCAACTTGTAAGTATTACGATCAAATTTATTCTTTGAATCATTTCTTAATCTTGAATTCAAGTCTATATATTTTTTCAACCAATCAGATTGAGAAAACTGTAAAACTCGATGAACTTTAGTTAACTTGAGTCCATGTTCCAAACATTGTTTTAATAATTGATAGTGAATAACATATTTTGATTTATCATTTAAATTGGGTATTAATTTTATGCATTTAGAATTTGGCGGTTTAAAGTTTTCTGGACAAAACGGAAAATCGTTATGATAGGAATGTAGACTTGTAGGATATTCTAAATCAACTTCTAAAACATATCCCTTATTAGATTTTTTAGAAATATTCATAATATTTAAATCATTGATTTTTTTATCTGTTAACCAAACAAAATCTCCCGTTGGAATGTGCTTTGACATTGCATAACCATACAAATTTGTTGCATCATAATAAATTATGTATTTAGTTGGCTTTAAAGGATCAAAATTTAAAAGAAATGGGTTATTAGCTTCAGATTTTCTACAAATGCAAGAGCTCACACCACCGCGAACGCTTTTTTTGAAAAAGTGTATCATATCTGGATCAGTTAACAATTCTAACTCTATTCCAGTATAACGCAAACACGCCTCCCAAGATAAACCTGGAAAAGTGTAAAAATAAGCTGGATCGAGCTTATATGTGGATAAACAAGTGCTTCTAAAATTTTCAAAAATATCTGCCAAAAGTAAAGTATCAGAGAGTAAGTAAACGTCGGAGTATTGACCAAGAGATTCACATTTAAACAATTGCCAAACCTTTACAGCTCTTTGGTATTCTGCATCACTGATGTGCTCATCCGTTAAAGTATTATAAAATTGGTCTTTCTGAGGTAAAGTTGTTTCTTCTAATTTTAAATAATCATCAATATAACTGTAAGGAAATACACCTTTATGCCGAATAAGTTTAAATCTTTCTTCATCATTGAAAATTTTTTTTATTTCCTTACATTGTTCATCTTTTAAGCTTTCAGAGAGTTTTGATAAAGAATGGGATAGAAATTGAAAAGAATCAATAAACCTTAATGATATATTTTTTTTCTTAGCCTTTTGTGTCTTTTTATCAAAATAGTTATCCACATGAATAAGCTTTTCAAATGAAATATATTTTTCCTTGTTTTGTGCGATAACTGTTAGTTGTTCTTTGTTTAAGCATAATTTTTTAAGAAATAGATGAGAATCATAATTACGCAAATTATGCAATATAACTGGAATAAAGTTAGGTATTCTGTAATTTATGTTGCAGAGTGAATGAGCTGAACCTCTATAAAGACCGGTTATATGACAATGATCTGCAACCCTGTCATTTAAAAGAGGTTTATTACAAATATGACAAACTTTTTCATAGTTATGATAAATTTTGTCCAGTTCGTTTAAAGGGATCATTTTTTTAGGAGCCTTTAAATATTTATTGTATATGTTATACACATCTCTTTCTAAAGAATTTATAAATAATGTATCACAATTTTGACCTCTATATTTTTCAAATTTAGAATAATTATCGTCGAAGGAACATTTAATGTAATAGGCAAATGAATGTGGAATATGTTCATATTGTTTTAAGGTGTATGAAGTATTAGGATTTTTATCAACATTGTCATTATTTAAAGGCTTTAAAATGCATTCAAAATCATTTGTTTATGATAATTTACAAATTTCAAAATATTATCACCACTTATCTTTTATTAATTCTTTAGAAAGGTTAATTCTAAATGATCATCATTGTTTATAAATTTTCTTCTGATAATTATATTTTTTTCAAATTTCAAAATATTTTGATCTTTAATATAGCAATAGTTTTTTTTCCATCATCATCTTATTAACAATAAATTTATTTTTTTTATTCGATAAATAAAGTTCTAATCTAATCATATACATTAATAGAAATGTTATTTTTTTCTTCAAAAATCTTAATGTTCTTTAGCAACATTGGAAATTCTATACCTGACATATCCAAAACAGAAGAGTAGTGTGGGTAGGATGAAGTTTCAAAATCTAATCCGCGTGGTTGGTGAAGAGCAGACACAACTGCCCAGGCGAAGCAAAAGTTGTCATCATTCCTAATGTTGATCACAGCTTGACGTCTCTTGATCTCTTGAGGAAGTTCGATAAAAGATGAGGCTCTCAGCGGATTGTGCTTGTTAACATTAATTTCCAAATGAAGTAAATTCATCAAAGCCCATCCTGCAACGTAAAAATTAAAAAATTACTTTTTTTGTTGCTGTTGTAAAATCGAAAATAAATTCTTTACCTGAATCTCTTTCTGCAAATTCGTCAGCTTTCTGGTCAATAATGGTGCAGATTTGCTCTAACAGTTCTTTTTTCTGATATCCCTGGCAAATGACTTGGAACGGCGCACAGTGTGGCGTGACATAGGCACTAGGGACAAAATTAAATATCTCGAAAACTAGTCAACCAATTTGAGTTTTTTAAACACATAACTATCCCTTAGTAAAGTAACTAAATTGTGTGAATAGTTGCTTTTTTTAAATCCAGTGGCGTACTAAGGAGGCCAAAGTTTTTTAACCAATAGACATGACAGATTAATATAATGTAAAAGATGAGTGTATTTTTATCATAAATAAAATGTAATTGAAATACAAAAGTCATATATTTAATTTTACTAAACACAAAAGAACAGTGGCGTACCAAGAAAAAAGTCAAATATTACATTTATACATATTATTATTATATTATTATATTGAGCAACATATATAAGAAGAAAGGGAAACTGAAAAAGAATACATTTATTTCTGTTATGGAAAAAAATATATCCAATAAACTACCTAAATTTAATTATCAAAATACATTTTTAAACCATAATATACAAAATTATAGGTATCTACTCTTCTGAATCCGAATCCGAAAGTTCACTAAGATTAGATAAACTAAAATCAAATCCTAAATTCATACCATCTTGTTTTTTAATATATTTTTGTATTTGTTCATTCGACCCTGCAAGTTTTTTAGTTTGCACGTTTCTTTTTGACGAAATGAAAGGATCTGATGTATGGAGAAGGACACGCATTAAATCTTTGTTTGTATCTATTCTAGGGCACTTTCGAGTGTGAGATAATCTATGCTTTCTAGCCTCTTTATGCCTGGCCTCAAGGGCATCTTCGGAAAGTTCTCCAATGGGCAAACAAAATGCATCGATTATCTCACACCCATGAAGAAGCACTTTGTGTACAGTACTTGGCATATTGTACCACCTATAAAGCGTTATGTATAAATTTCTGGTGTCATTTAGCAAAACCCTAAACTTATCTAGGTCAATAGCATTACCACTAGCCAAAACTCCTAATATTATAGAAAATTTCTCTATCAATTCCCTGTCAACTCCTGTGACCTCCGAACTAATTTGGGGATTGTGGAAGAACTTTCTGGCTGTATTGCCGTCATTTGAGGAGCCATACCCTGGTTTTGGTTTGTCCACTGTTAACGACAATTTAGCTTTAAATTCGGCTTGGATTCGTTTTTTGTTGCCTTCTACTATGGCTTTATTCTCAGGTCCACTAACCCGCCACACCTTTATTGGCAGTCGGTATCCAATGTGGAGAAGGCACTCAAAAAAACGAATCCAACAATGCAGAGTGGACAACCCGAAACGATAGTTATCGCGGTTAGAAGGGCGACTAATTCCTACTAACGTATTCATTTCTTTTGGTGTGGCTCCCCAAATGACGCATTTCATGGTTGAATTAGTTTCGGATAATATATTCCCCACACTACCATCCAACATGGTTAACATCATATCAGTTCGAATCTCACATATGTAACCTTCTCTAGTTTTTATTTCAATTGGCTGCAAATTTTCAATCTTTACATTTATGTCTCTTTCCATAGAACGCACCAGATTAGCATTTTCCTTTTGAAACAAAAACTTGATTGGTCTACAGTATAGAGTTGACGAAGGACTATGATTTTTCCACAACACTTTTCCAGTTTCCTCATCGATTAACCTTAGAGGCGTCATTGCTGTGAGAAACAAAAATTCGTCCGTGTTTTCTATATCTGAAAATTTTTGTTTGTATTGGCTATGCCCGCTACTGCCATCGAATCCCCACTTGCATATCATCTTAATCCGATAGTTTCGCTCCTCAAATTTTATTAACTTAAAAATGCTATCTGCTGTTTTTTCTAAAAGTTCTTGTAATTCCACTTCTGCAGAAATTTCAGTAATATTCAGTTTTGAAGGTAAGAGAGAATTTTTTGTATTTTTGACCTGATAATAACTAGGTAGGCAGTTCTGGGCTCTAAGATTAATTGCATATCTAAGAAGATTATATTTTCTCATAGACAAATCTAGATCTAAAATTAGCGCCAAGGCTTCAAAAGTAGTGAAACCAGTAACATTTGAGGAAACCTGACTATTATCACCACCTGATAAAACACTGGCCGCAAACTTTACCTCATTTGCAGGTATTTTCTTGGTTATCTCCATTACGCGCCTTCGTTTCGTTTTCATTGAAGCTTCTTCAAATGATACTCGCGGTCTTCCTATTGGGCGACTAGGTCCTGGCTGATCATTATTATCCCCAAATGTATTCACGTTAGGATCGATATTATTGCGGAATATGATTTGTTCCAGCCAAGCTACCTCATGTAAAAGTCGATTACGAGAATGTCTAACTTGTTGCCACTTATTTGCAATTTTTAGTCCAAACCACTGGCTGCACTTCATAACTTTATCTATTATGTTTTGAGAAGGTTCGTCGATATTCATAAGGGACAAAATTTTTTCATACACTGCCTGTTTTCGATTTCCTTTAGGTGTTTGTAACCATACCTCTATCAAGTCCTTGTTTCTTATGACATTGGTTTCTAAAAATAATCGTAACTTCATTAGGCGTAATCCGAGCCGATTAAAATTTTTTGTGATAACTACTTATTAATAACTAAGTAATATATATAAAAATGCTGAAGGTGATCCAAGGTGATTTTTTTAAAATGCTTAGCAAAGTTAAAAGTATCAAAAATCTAAAAATTTTGAAACTCGACTTTAACTTGGAGAAAAAAAGTGTTTTGGAAGTAGGTGAAAGGTTACTTTATGTGTAAATTTATAGTACTTACCAGTCTCCTCGAAACTCATTTTGTTATAATCAAAAACGTAAAACACTTTAACCACAAAACTCGATTGAAAACGAACAATGAAACGTAGAACTGGCGGTATTTTTGACAGGTTCTGACAAGTCAAATTTCAATATTGCTGTGACAGGCAAATCAAGGCTAATTTGATTTAAGTACTATACTTACCTAATAAAGTTACTAATAATCTACACCCTGATAACATTAAAACAGCAGCAGTACAATGTTCAAAATTCCGTTGTTTATGAATTTTGTCCATAGGACACCACACTGTGCGGCGCAGTAAAAGATTTGACATCATAGCTGTCGCTGCTGGGGTTAAAATAGAAACCGAACAGTTCTATATTTAGCTTGATACATTTATGTTTCTGCAGTTCTTGATCTATTAGATGTGCAATTTTGTATTCCAAATGTTGAAAATATTCTTTCACATTTATGAAGTTTTGGTGTGAGGAAATCCTATAAGATATTATTCGTTCCCTGAATGCTGACTTGATAATTTCAACACCTTCCTCCAAGCCTATTTTGGAATTGTTCTTGTGCACACTAGATCGAAGATGTCCACCCCATAGACTTTGGTTTATATTTTTCTTGCATTCTTTACAATATTTTACAATATTTGTAGAATCTATATAAATTAAGAAAAAAATATTTTACAAAATATAACATGAAAAATAAAATGTTCTTACCTTTAACAAGCTTTGGTTTTTTCAACCAACTGTTGAGTTTTGTGGAATTTCCGTTAACATGTTTTTTAATATGTCGCAGTAAATTATCCTTTCTAGTAAAGACTTTATTACATGTTACACACTTATGCATTTCTGAATTTTTCTGCATAATAATAATAATAAAATTAATATTGTGCAATTCTATTTAGTTATAGTCAAATTTTGAAAAAAGCAATTGCATTTTTGAAGTTCTTTGTATAATAATAAAATTAATTGACTTTATGAAATCCATTTCTTCAAATGAGTCAACTAATTTGTCAAAGGCCTGTTTAACATAATTCACCGAACTTTCGTCTCCCTTTTTAATTGTGATCAAATTAGTTAAATTTTGAATAGCGAAACCCAGACACTTAAGGTTTGCTATTTGTTTTTTATTTTTTTATTAATTTTAAATTTTTTTTTAATGATAAATGATGGTTTCGAAATTGAATTTTGTTCAACTGGTGAATTATTAGGAGAAATATCAATTTGTTTTTCGAAGTTAAATTTGCATCAATTTGTTTTTCTTGCGGATCAGAATTTACAATATCATATTGTGAATTAATAGAAGATATAGCCGAACTTAAATTTTGATCAATTTGTTTTTCTTGCGAATCAGAATTTACAATATCATATTGTGAATTAGTAGGACAAATAGCCAAACTTAAATTTTGATCAATTTGTTCTTCTTCCGAATCAGAATTTTCACTAAACAAAAAGGAAGAGCAAATTGGTCTCGGAGAATTAATTGGCGATTTTAATGTTAAATAAGTAAACACCAGAAAGCAAATTGGTCTCGGAGAATTAATTGGCGATTTTAATGTTAAATAATTTGGATTAGATTTTTGAAAACAAACAATATCCTCATAGCTAGAATTTTGAGTTTCGTCAATGTCATTCAGTTCTTTAAGAGTTTGTTTAGTTTTTGTTGTAATTAAGTCCGTTTTGTTGTCAATAATGTCATTAAGATCGTCAAGAGTTTGTTGTTGAGTAGCTGTAAATAAATATTTTTCGTTGTTGTGTTTGTTGGCATTATTCTGAACTTGGCTATTGTAAATAATTTCATTCAAGTCCTGAATAGTTTGTTGTTGACTAGTTGTAAATACTTCTGTTTCATTGTTTTGTTGGTTTGCAAAATTTTGCATTTGAGTACATGTGTATAAGTCAAAATCATTGTCAATTATTTTGCTACTCGATGCCAAAAAATTGTCCATTATGAAAAAAATCGTAATAACAAATAAAAATGCCACAAATGTACATAAAAATGTCACCAATATATATATAAGAATTAAATCTTGCCAAATAAAAATGTTAGAAATAAAAATAAAAATTTACCAAATAGACACAATGTAAAGACCAGAAAACTCGCGAGCTCTGCACAGTGTGAATGCAGAAATCAATTGCATTCGTCTCTTCGCTGAGGCGATTTTATATGCAAAAGTTAATCACATGTGTCCTACTTAAAGTTGAACGACAATCTCTAAAAACCACTTTCCCAAGCCGATCAACAACCTTACCCCCTCCCCCCCCGCCCCCCCCCCCCCCGGAAACTGACAGGGAAAGGGACAGCGAAAAAAAAAAAAAAAAAAAAAAAAAAACTTAAGTATTGCAGGTAGTAAAAGTGGTGGTCGATGGGATATATACTTAAGAACATCCACTCGACGATCATACAGTATCATTCGCTGTAATATCAGTTGTCGATATTATTTATAACCTATAACCAAAATTGTTTTTTATCAAATATATCTATCTAAATCTAAAGCTCCTAACGATGGCAGAAAATATGATTGGAAACGCTGACCAAATTGAAGAAAATAATGTGGAGAACGCCGCTCAAATTGAAGAAAGAGAAGAAATTTTTATTAACTTGGAAGGCGATTCCATCACTTATAAACATTCATTTTTGGACAAATCATCTAGGCTTGTTAGAAGATCATTCTTGTTTAACATCGACATTAATTATATTGAGGAGGAAGAAGAAGAGATGGAGGAAGATGATCAGGAAATTGACGAAGGAGTGGACATGGATGGACAACTGCTAAATTTAGGAACCGAGGCTGACGTAAAAGTAAGCAAGTTTAGGGCTAGTGAATTATTTAATAATTTTGAAGAGAAAGATGTATGTGTTATACAAAGCTACTCTAAAATTGAAAGTCGAAGACTAGGAACATTTGCTATTTGCCTTCCTTGTAGTGCAATTCACATGAGATATTTACGGAGAGGGGAGTCCGATCATGTGAGCTGCCACTACAAAAGAGCTTATGTTGTTAGTGCTTCTGATTTACATTGTGCTATTTGTAGGATACATCTTTTTCTACTAATTCCTGAACATGCTTGCTTTTACTGCAATAAAAATGAAAAAAAAGAGATAGAAGATTATGTTGTTAAATATTAATAATAAACATAGTTTGTAAAGGTGATGTGTAGATTATTTCAACAATATTAATTTTAAATATAGGTTATAAACGTAATGGGTAGATAATGTCAAAAATATTAATTTTAAACATAAATTGTAAAGATAATAAGTAGAATACGTCAACAATATTAATTTTAAAAAATGTCAACTGTTACTATAAGCGGTTATATATTTTCAGTGCTATATGCAAAATACTTCTTTTTATTAACATCTGACACTGTATTTGTAAATGAAATAGCTAATCATATGTAAAAAAGTGTCGATTATGTCAACTGCCACTAGAAGCACTCATATAACATTTTGTTAACGCTTGTTTCTGTATTCAATTGAGTTTTCTCTTACTTGATGCAAATTATATTAATATTATTAGTATAATTAAAAAGTAGTAGATTAGGCTATGCCGGTCCGACAATCAAAACCGTCATTTTTACATGTAAATTCCCATAAGAAAATTTAAGCTTCCATTTGCAAAAGTGGTGCCATTTTAGGGCGTGGCACTTTTTGTGTAAACCCATAACAATTGTTTTGTTATGTAATGTGAAAATTAGTATGTATTAAAAAACTTGTTAGATCATTGTTGTCGTTTCAATATAGGAAAAGGAAAAAATGTGTGTCAATTATTATATATATTTACATTTACTTTTTTTTACAAAATTATTTGTTACCAGAGTTTTCACAAACACAAATTATAAAAAAATATTATCCTCTTTTTAAAATTACAACAAAATGATGTCTAATTACATCTTTGAAGATTTGTACCAAATAGTAATATCTAGTGCGACATACAGGACAATTGTTTACCATTATAGAACAACCATTTTCATCATTCCATCTTAAAATACATTTTAAACAAAAAATGTGGGAACATGTATTTGGTCTACATGAATCATAATATTCGATTATTTCAAAACAAATAGCACAAAACACTTTTTTCTCTTCACTCTCAGCGGATTGACCAGCCAATGGGAGAGGTCGATTTCACATGGTGCCATAGGTCTGTAAAGGATCTTAAAATGCCAACGCGGCAGAGCGGAAAAACTGTTGATACGATTGACAAATTTAAATTAAGGTTCATATGGGGATGGGGTGGCCTAGCGAAATATTAAAAAAAACATTACTAAGAAACTAATTGCGGGGCTCAAAGGAAAAGTGGTAGGTACAAATCACTGGAGGCTCGTGGTCAACTTTTCAAGAGGGTCAATACATATAAACAACAAATAGCTGTATTCACTAAAGAGGTTTTAATTTTAAACCTTAGGTCTAAGTCCCCTTAAACCGTATTCACAAAGCAAAATTAGACAGGTCTAAATTTAGACCATCGCTAACCTTGGTACTAAACACCTAAACCTGTCAGGGGTTTAAATTTTCCAATATGGCCGCATACACTAAAAGGTTCTAAAGTCATTTTAGACCGGCAAATGTCAAATTTAGATCCAAAAGTTAGTGCTATTTAATTAATATAAAAATTATAATAAAGCAGTGGAATTGGAACTCAGGTTATCTACGTGAGAACCAAAAACAAAACTGAAACCTTAGACCATTAGACCACCATTACTATTAAAAATGTAAAAACAGAGATATAGGTTACTGTATAAATTTAAATGGAAAGTACACAACATCCGGCCTTGAATTTTCCCACTTTAAAGGCGGAATAATTGGAGATAACTTTTCAAATAAGATAATTTTTTTGACTAGAATCTCCTCTTCTTCATTTGAAAAATTTGCTATGCATTTTCGCCCCCTATACCTACATTTTCCCAAAGTGTTTTGTTCATGGAGAGGTCTAAATATGGGTTTAAATTTAAACCTGTTGGACTAACTTTAGAACTAGTACTGTTTAGTGAATACTGTCTAAATCTTAAACCTGGCAGGGGTTTAAGCAAGGTTTAAATATGGGGGTCTAAATTTTAGACCCGATTTATGTTAGTGAATACGGCTGAAAGAGTCATCTGAAAAAATCAGACACACGAAACAATAAAATGCCTTTTACTTCATAACCGCATATCCATGCACATAAATCGTACATATTTCTACGAAAATAACGATTTACTTCTTTGTTTTTGTCTTTCCTGTTTGCTGAATTTTAAATTTCGGCAAAGGTCGACTACTGGTCTTAAATTCGAGTCGTTTCTCAAAGTTCAGCTCGCCAACAGAATTGAAAACGGATTAGAAAGTCTTAATATTCTAAAACACTGTGGCTACCTTTCTTGAAAACATTAATTTAAACCACAAAATCAACAAACAAAATGTAAAATCTTCAAAATAAAATCTATTATAAAAATACGCAATCGTAACCACAACCTATCACACGATCCACTTTAAACACATCAACTGACAAAAATATATAAGTTTCCTCGGCTGTTGACCCAAACTTTGCCAACGTAAGCAGTATTTTACCTATGCGCCCCTATACGAATTTAATCGGGAACAATCGGGGAAAAACTATTATTCTATTTTATCGAAATAAAAATTATTAAAACATTTTTGTTTAAAAAAAAAAATGTGTTGCACCATGTTTCCTATAAAAATAAATTTCGGAATACCGGTTCAATTTCAAGTAAATAAGTAAAGAAACCAGTATTTGAACAAAAGAATTTATTACAAGCATAAAAAGAATAAACCCAAAGTGTTTGGTAGACAAACTTCCCTAAATTAAGTTTCATCGTCACTGGACAACGCTTTGTCGTTTTCATCAATTGACAGAATCGTTATCGTTGATTTTGCGTTTGGATTTGTTTGCCGTGTCTTTTGTATGTTTCGGTCTCTTATAATATTGATAGTAAATAGGGGGAACAAGGGAAGCAAATCTTAGAGGTTTTTCATTCCGCATACTTGGAAGATACCAGGAAGATGCTTAGAATAGCCTATTTTGTAAAACTCGACATGTTCATTAAGGCTGTATTTAAAGAACATAAAAAAGGAGTTTTTTTTCTGAAGACTTATCTACTATATATCTTGCCTAGTTAAAAAATCATTCCTTTTCTTTTCATAACAGCTAAATTTTTTTGATTGATCAGGAACATAAATAAACTGCTGACCACTTGAAACAATTCACCTGCATTTTTTGATAAAATTTAAGCAAAAAAAATTGTTTTTAATGTAAATTAAATCCTCACGTACATGTTCTTTGCGCAAAACGTTTTGGACTTCTTGTATACAATGTGAGCATTCCGCATTAAATTGGTTGACTATGTTTTTTATTGCCTCGAAACGTTCTGCGTAATAAATGGCAGCGTTTATCCAAGTTTCCCCTCTAGTTACAATTGATGATGGGGCAGAGGGATGTTTCCTGCAGTTTCCCTAAATTTTTTTATCCGAGTCATTTAGGAATACTTTCTTTGCCGAGGAAATCAGATCGTTCACTCGTGGATAAAAAGCACGAACTTGTTCTGCAACTCGATAAAGTCCATGGGCAAGACATGTGGCATGTATCATTTTAGAGTACAATATTTGTAGACCACTCATTGCTTTATACATGTATAGGGCAGCATCTGTATTTGCCACTAACACTCTATCATATTTAATAACACCGGACCATAAAAGAGTGAGAGAGTCGTTAAAAAATCCAGCGACACCCAACACACCAAAAACAAAATTAGCAACACATCTCTGTTCCACATCAGTTGTTTCATCTAGTGACACCCATATACTTTTATCTTCTACTTTTTCCCGCAATTCGGTAACTGTCTTATTGTAGAAATCTGGAACATAGTTTTTCCTTAACGTAGATTCATGTGGAATTAATGTCTTTGTGTACTGCTCTAAAAATTACTTCAGGGCAGGATTACTTAATTTATTCAGTCGAATATCCGCACTAATAAACGCCTAGCACAATTCCTTATTGAACTTTGATCGTTTGGGTCCCGGTCCTGGTGAATGCTTTGTAGTTTCTATGTGTTGTGTCACTTGGATTTTTACAAAACAGCACAAAACCGTCAGTCGTAAAATCAGGAAAATCTTTCACGAATTGATTTAATACCGCACTTAATGAACGTTTTTCTTTCGGCATATTGAACAATGTTCACGCCACAATGTGTAAACTAAACTGAATTGAAAAATTATTTCTAACATTCTTAAAACGTGCGTATTAATTATTATAAATCCGTGGTAAATCCATATTTTTTAAAGCACAGATGTTTTATTGGGTACCTATAGACTAGACATTTTTTATTATTTTATTATTATGGATTATATTTGAAATACATCAAATTTGTTTTGGGAAAGAAAAATATATTCATAAAAATTAGAATATATGCATTTTTCTTGTAATAACTGCAAAATATGCATTTAAATAGAAAAATTGCCAAAATATGCATTTGCACATGCTTTCATGGAAATGCATATATATCCTAAGCCTAATTATAACTCTAATATTCACTCTTCATCATAAACATAAACAACCAATCATAGTAATTGAAAAAAAAAAAAACTTTTTATTTAAATATTAGAAGATATGACTTTGTTGCTGCAAAGTCAACGTCTACTTTCACAAATATGACTTTGTTGCTGCAAGAACAACTACTATTTTTATAAATATGACTTTGTTGCTGCAAATACTGAAATGGTTCATACAAATAATGTCTAGGCTTTTTAGCTTACTTATACACATTTTATTGAAAAATAAACGAAATTCTGACAATTTTGTAAACTTTTTACTAAAAATATTTTTGTAAAACTAATAACTAAATATAAAATACTATTTGGCACTTGTTTTAATTTTCTTCTTTTGTTTAGTAATCGATGAAGAAGAAGGAATTTCACATCCAAGAGATTTGTAAAAATCATGATATTTTAAAATGATATGATTTTTTTGACACAAAAATGCTAAACCTTCTAGCTTATTTTTTGCAATTGTAAGAGGCGCCTCATAGAGTGGTTTTAGCCTAATAATATTATTATTAAAGGAAGTTCGGCTACTAGTTTTTCTTATTATAATTTTTTTAAAAGTTTTCTCTGTGTAAGATGTTTTATATTGTATTGTAAAAGGTTCTTCTTTACATACTTTCATTACAGCAATTTCGTTCCACAAGACGCGATCTCCAGTAATATTTATGACAAAGTTGTTTCCCATATTTTCTTGAACCTGTTTAAAATCATAAAAATCAGAAAAATTCATTTCTTTTATTTTATAGGGTCTGCCTGTTTTTTTTGCATTAGCAATAACAGGGACCCATTGAGCAGGAGTGTAAATGGGGCCTGATTTCAGAATCCGTTTTTTTTGTTTCTCAATAAGAGAGTGCATGTTATCTCCCTCATTTTGGGTATGCCCAACTACTAAAAATTTTAAAGTTATTGAAGGTATATTTAAATTGCTGACAGCGTAGAGGAGCATTGAGATTATAAATTTATTTTTATTTTGCCCTGAGCAATTATCACAATAAAATATCAAAGGCAGGCCATTAAAATGTTCATTACACAAAAAAGAATATAAGCACGAGCCTATTTCATTTGCGCCTCGACCACCCTCCCCTTCATGCCATACATAGCAGAAACCATTTTGCGTTCCTAGGTCAAATATTGTAAAATTATAGGTACTTAGTTTAGATTTATAGTAAAATGTATTAATATCCCCACAGGGAGTTGGAAGAACTGCCTGTAAGTCAAAACAAGCAGTAAAGCATTCAAGGTTTTTAGCACTCTCCTTATCTCTCGCCTTTTCGAGACGGGATAATTCTTTCTCCCTTTGGTGCATCTCATAATTTTCCTGTAAAGATGTTTTATTCTTTTCATTTTTATATTGTTCGCATAATCCACATTGGTCTTTTTTTGGAGTAAAAAAAGAAATATTGAATTCTTTTCTAAAAATTCTTGCAAACATAGTATAATTTCCATATTGTTTCCTTTCTTCAACACACTTTTCTTTATAATCCCTGTGTATGTCGGCCAATGATTTTCCTCCTTCTATAAACTCCCTGCTGGTTTGGGCTCGAAGGTAATGGGATTCCACTCGTGGTATTTGATTAATATGTCTTCTTATGTCTTGCTTAATTTCTTCTGAAACTTTTATTTGGTGACCGTGTTTTCCCCTTTTGTCTTCTTCTAAAATGCCATCTTTCGTTTTTTCTCTTACTGTTCTAATCATACGATCTGATATTCCAAGTGTGCGTATAAAAAATTGTTTGCAAACCCTTGTCTTTTGATTACCAATCGTAAAGTAGAAGGCATTATTATTTTTTCTTTGATGGGCGTTTTCCACAGTACGAGTATGTGGTATGTCAGATATATTATTTAAAATAAAGCTTCTCTGTCTTTGTATATCACCTGTTTCCCAATATCTTTCGAAAATATGTTTTCTGTTTTCAAAGCTTATCTTTTTCCCACACTCAAATTTGCAAATATCATTACAAGTCGCTAACATTTCGCGGTCGGGAACTTCCTTTTTTCTAGAGTTAATATGCGATTTTCCTGTGTTTTTCTTTTCCTCCTTACATTGCGAACCCAGTTACCAGGATCGCACCGCCTTTTTCTTTTATTTTCTTTTAACACTTCATTATTTTTATTATTAATAGTATCATTTATTTCTTCGATTTCTGCTGCATTGTCTGTGTCATCTGCATTTGATTCTTCCTCATCTCTCCATGTAGGGTCATCTCCTTCGTCTTCAATTCCTTCGAGTGGTGTAAATTCATTTTCTTGGGTAAATTCTGATGTATCGCAAATAAAATCAGTAACTCGTTCGCTGTTTTCTTTTTGAACAATCGCTTCACTTTGTAGTGCAGCAAGAGTGTGAGTGTTTTCATTTTGAGAATCAATTTGTGAATACTTACTCTTTTCAACGTCTTCGACAGATTGTAAAATAGCAGTTGGGCCTAACATCTGAAAGAAAATACCTTTTCAAGTAAAACAAAAATACTACCTAACACCTGAAAGAAAATACTTTTTACTTTTTAAGTAATGCCAAGAAAAATAACTTAAAAATGTTTAGCTCTGCCTGCCGCACTCTGTAATTTGGCTGTAAATGGCTGCATTTTTAACTATTTGTTATTTTAAAGCTGTAGAATTTAGTGCTGTGCAATTTTGCAAACAAATTATGAAAACCGAGATGAAAATGCTGGCAAAGTACTTTTTTTTTGTAAAATGTAAATTTGCTGTGTCATTACTAATATGCACATACATTTTTTTTGTTTTGTTGACACTAGTAATTTATTAGGGATAAGAATAACAAATCTTAAATTTAATACTTACCCCAAAGAGTTCTTCTTCTATTAAAAAATCATGTTCAAGAGCAGATCTTAATACATCTTGATTTAATTCTGAACTGGTACTTGGGTTAGAGGCCTAAAGTAAACATAAAACGTGTAATTTAACTATTTTTTATTATCCCAAAATAATGCGCAACTGTATTCTTAAATTTAAATATGGCAATATAACAAATTAATTTTTGGTTTCCACAAACTAATTAAATTTGTTTTTTCTGCAAAGTACGTACTGCAAAATATTTATAACTTTATGTGTTTTTACTTTAAATTGTAATTTTACAAATCAGTTTTAAGACTAAAATTAATCATTAGTCACTAAGAACGTGAGCACGGTCAGCCATTACAAAAGAAACGTGTTACTAAAGTTTCGGATAAAACTAAAGAAAAGGAAAAAGACAAGTTACATGAATTCACCTTAAGATACTTAATAAATGCTTCTTTTTAAGGTTAGAATAGGTTCTACTTACTTCCTTCTGTTCAATTTGTTCTTGAAACATTCCCTCCGAAGTTTTAACACACACATAATTTTTTGTAGCAAGATCCAACAAAAATGCTGAACGTGCGGACATTTCAAACGAAACTAAAAGCCTTAGTAAAAGACACAACTAAATCCACTCACAATCAATACTTTTGTCGATATTTGGCCTGTCAAAATAACATTTACGACAGTTTTGTATAACCTAGACGATTAAAAAGCGCAGACATATTTTACTGCAACACTGTCACAAGTTACTAATGACAGTGTTGCCGAAAAGTTGTAACAGATTTTCTAAATAGAAACATAGACACAATGCGCCATCTTATGACTAAATTTTAAAATATATTTATGACACTCTTGCTACAGGATCTACAGCGAAAAATAGACTTATTGCGCCAAAAATGTTATATTACAATATTTTCGGACTTACGACAGTGTTGCTGCCTATGTGCGATATCCCACTCTATCTTATAGTTCTCCTCAGTGGTTTCAACCCCTCGTATAACCTGAGTTGCCCCCTTCTAGGAACGTTCGCACGTAGTGAAATTTTTGCACATTACTGATAGATATATTTGAATAAATAAGCGCAACAAAAAGGTCCCTAAACTCCAACCAATGTTTGTAATCTCCTGAAAATACACATTCTCAAATGATTCCCGTTCCTTAAGTTGCTCCTCAGCGGTATCAACTAGCTCTTCAATTTGTATCTGTATCTCACATCAAAATTACATAGTATTTGGGGGAGAATTGATCTAATCTATTTTCAAGCTCAAGAATAATATGTTTATCAATATTTTCAAGATTAATATTTCAAATACTTTTTTACTACCTCTAAATAGTTTTTAAAAAGAGTTTGTTTACCCTTAATAAGCCCTCGCTTCTTAATAAGACTATTAAAATGAATTTTTGTTTCCTCATTCATGATTATTTACTAATGAAATTTTTCAAAAACCACCAAAAAAACTACTCAACCCAATGCCTACACTTGGCTTAAATTAAAAAATTACGGGCAACACTTGCAATACACAAAGAGAAACACGATATCATGTACGATAATAAATTAATTGTTATATTTCTGAGGTTTAATTTGAGAGAATAAATAAAACTCCAATTTTTAAATATTTTTCTATTACTTCTGAAGGGTACAAGCTTATTGGAGTTAATGTTCGTTTTACATTTTATACATTTGTCGTGCAGTGAGGATATATAAAAACACACTCTTTCCTGCATTTTTTAACTTAAGCCTACTATGCTAATAATAACATATAGTTATCAATTAAATATATAACATTAATTAAACTCGTAATTGATTAAAACAGAAGCTCATTCTCTCACTAGATTATATGGAAAACAAAAAATTGGAAAGGACTCACATAAACTCTGATGCGCGATGTTATGGCTCTCTACATATTACTATACAATACACAATATTTCATCAGTTGCTAGTACATCACGGCTCGATCATGACCATGTTTTTTATTGTTAAGTCGCCTAATTTGCAATAAAACGTATCCGGATTTAAAAAACCCTATTTATTACAGCGAAGACATAACAACAACCACAACAACCTTTTTACTCTCTCTCGCAGCCAGTGAAATGTGAAATTGTCCGCGAATGTGTACGAAAAAGTCTGAATTAGTCCGAAAGAAATTTGTAAAATAAATTAAATAGAGTACGCCTTAATTTCCCAGCGCATTCGCCAATTTGTTAATTTACGGTACAGTAGTTATTGATTTTTTTTATAGTGAGTAAAAATAAGTAACCTCTATCTTTTTACATATTATATAATTTATAACAAATATTAAATAACTGACAAATCAAATAACAAACCTATTAGATAAATGTAAAAATGAACACTTTTTCTTTGGTAAGCATAGAAATAAAAAATTAAACTGTTCGTGTTCAAATATACCCCATTCTTTCCAAATTTTGTCATTTAGCATTTCTTTCGAAGGAGCGAATTTTACGCATCCACCATTATAGGATACACCTTGCTTTGTTGCCAAAATGGCTCGAAGTGTCTCAGTATTGAGCAAATTTCTTTTATCTGTTTTAATATTAAAAACGTCACTGAAAATACGCTCGACACATGCGTTTGAAAACGGTAAAACAAAAAGTAAAGAAAATACCATTTTTAAATTTGGAAAGAGCAGTGCATTTGCGTCATTTTTTAGAGTAAATATGCTACTCCAATATTTATCTGGTTCGTGTAAGTTTGTTTCTAAATTATGATTGTCGAAAAGTGCATATCTTCTCGACTCGTTATCCAAAGCCTGCGGTTCAACATAATCTTTCAAAACAGGAAATGTTCCCAATATATCATATACAGGGTCATTAAACTGGAACCTTACTTTGATATTTGAAACTAATACAACATAAAACGACAAAATACTTTGTAAAAAATTTTCAAAATCTTTTTTTTCTATATTAGGTTTTTTTTTTCAACTCTTCAAATCTTTCTGAAGCTCTAATACCTAAATTTATATTTTGTTTAGCGGTACAAAATTAGTTGGATTTTCGTGCTTAAATTTGAAAATATTTTCGGTTTTTCTTATCACTGAAATATCAATAAAATTAGTACACAAATGTTTTCATAATTTTTCTGTTTCTGGTTTGACTCTATAAAGTAGGGGCTTTTCAGATTGAAACAGAATATTAAATTCTGTCATAAGTCCTAAAGTATATGACATAAATTCTAACTAACATGTTCTCAGTTATGAGAGAAGGACCTACGAACACAGTCTCTCTCTCAAATAAACAATTAAAGGCTCATACTGTTCGAGCATCCTATCTACGCAGGCCTTTATGGAAACGAGTGACCGAAGGATATAAAATTTTGTGTATTTCAACGTGAAAGAATTGTTGAAATTCCTCAAATTTCTTTCTCCGTAAAGAACTCCTGTTAAAGTGACTTCCTATGTTACGCAGCAAATCCTCTACATGCCTAGGAAGTTTTAAGCAACTTTTAGACGTAGCTAAATGTGCCATATGACAGGAGCATTTAACACAGCCAATCTGAGGAATTTTCTGTTTTAACAATGAAAAAACCGAATGGTGCTCACCAACCATGACATTGGTTGTATCCGAAGAAAATCCAACCAAGTTTGTCAAAGGGATTCCTCTGGATGTCAGAGTGTCTTTTAAGACATTATACAAGTCAAATCGTAATATATCTTTAAAAAAGCGCATTGTTTTTTGATCGAAATGTCTGTGGTCTCATCTATAATTAGGAAAAAAAAAACATACCTGGCTTTGTTAATTTCACATAAAGTTCGTTTAAAAATGTTTTACCCAAACTTTGACACACAATACTGGTCTCCTTGGACCTTTTTATACTTAACTGTTTTGCAACCTGAGAATCTGGGAAAATAATGGACACAGAGTATCCATTAATAAAAATGGCAAATTATTTGTGGCTAGCAAAGCACTTAAATTTTATTTTCGCCCTTCTGACGGCAATCTGATCGTCTTTTGGTTTATAATGTGTTATCTTTGTATTTGTGGACACTTTCTTTGAACTTATGCTTTTCTGTTTCAGAGTGTCGCAATAAAAGACTTTTATGTGCTAAAATTTGACAGTTACATTGCACTTCGCATACAGATTTCCTTTTGAATCCTCAAAGCTTTTACTGTTTTGTATCCAACCGCTAAATTCTGGCATTATTTGCCATGCAATTGAAAACTTTGTATCTTTTTTCTTAACGGTATAATCAAATTTATCAGATTTTCGTTTTAATGTATCATATAGACACGGCAAATAAAAACAATCGGCAGTCTTACTCGCCTTTACGGTAACGGTACGGCAAATAAAATAAATTTGACCTTCACGGCGCCATTCGGGGGTCTTAGTCAGGGCCGGATTAAAGCGTATCAAGACATTTTCGCACAAAATAAATTATTGATAGGCAGGATCGTATTAAGACAAAAAATAGTGAAATTATACTTTATTTACTCCAAATATATTTAAATTAATTTATAAAATGACATTAAGATAAACTCTACTGATTTCGCCAAATAATTAACTTATTTTTATTTATAGTTTTAAAATTTCGATTAATAGTTTTTAAAGTATAGTATATGCGTAACCTTAAATATAACTTAATAACATATAATTTTGGGAATTGGGGACATGGAGCTTCAAAGTTTATTTCGGAATTAATTAAATCTAAGAAATTTTTACAAATTCCTGATTTAATAATAAATAATTCAAATTTTCTTTGAAAAATGATTTCAATTTGTGTTATTAGATAAACGAAACTGTTATTTGGCATCTTTAAATTGCCAAAAAAGTCATGATTTGCGTTTTTGTATGCCTTATAGTAGCAATACATGGAGCTATCATCCAGATCTTCGTGTTCTATAGCATATTGTGTACATACGTCACAAGTGTGAATTTCAAGACATTTTTTTATTAAAAATCCACATATATATCTAATAAAATTTTCTTCTAAAATGTTAATATTTTTTTCGTGCAATTCATTAATATGCTGATTTATATTTTCATTTTCGAAAATCGTTCCATTATTTGGGACGATTTTCGGAAATGGTTCCTCTGAATGACAGGTATTGTCGTGCAGCCTTAAAAGTAAAGCATCTGCATCTGCTTCGCAGTTTTCGGTTCCAGAGTGTAATAAATTTAAACATTGCAATTTTTTAAAAGTCCTTTGAAATTGGATCGGTGTTGGATTTATACAATTACCATTTTCTTGCCTTAGCTTTCCAAAATGATTCTCTAAACAGTCCTGATTTAATCGTCTAGTAAAAAGATAGTCATAACCGGCATTTGTTTTTAATTCATCAAATAAGAGAAAAAGCCCATTAATGGTTATCTTTAGACATTTAATGCTTTTAATTTTGTTTGTTATATTTTTGTTAAATTTATCTCGCACTTCTAATCTATCAAAAAACTCTAAACATTCCTTTAAAAAAACAATTTGGTATTCAAGCCCTTTATACGCCCTGTTATACATTTTGTTTGCAGATGTTTGAGAAGAATTTAATATATCAAACAATTTGTCCATTCTATCAACAAATTGAGCTGTTTCGGCAGCTTCTGTTGGTAAAAGGCCAAACTGTATGTAAAAACTTATAGCCACAGACACAGAGTGACTAAAAACCTGCGAAGCAAATTTAACCTTCATTTGCAAAGTAAATTTAACCTTCATTTTTTCAAAATTAGAAGGTTGGATATGTGAGTCAGCCAATTTTGGGGCTGCCCTTACTGAATACTTTTTATCTATTTGGTACATAGCTTTAATAAACCTCCAAGAAATAATGTTACCATCTATATAAAAATCGTACTTTAGAAGCATGTCTCGTAACGCTTTTAAAATGTGCGGTATATCAAAGAAGTACACAATTTGTT
The DNA here is from genome assembly GCA_030620095.1 of Kuschelorhynchus macadamiae. Lineage (NCBI taxonomy): Eukaryota > Metazoa > Arthropoda > Insecta > Coleoptera > Curculionidae > Kuschelorhynchus > Kuschelorhynchus macadamiae. The sequence continues at coordinate 93,459 of JAUTXW010005198.1, read as the reverse complement.
TTTGATTTATGTAAAAGAAAGGCCGATCTTGATCTACATTTAGGAGGTGTGACAGTTGTAAGTTATTCGAGCCCATATCTGAAGTTACCGCACACACTTTTAAACCAATAGTTTCCAGAACGTTTACTAGTTCTGTAATAATGTTGAGTAAAGATTGGGCAGGGCATGAAGAATGGGAAAGAAAATATACAAGAGGTTGCTTCCATTTGTGGAAAATACCCCTAATCATGAAAACGCAAGCGCTTAGTGCGGGTTTAAATATTTTTTCCCCCTTTTCATTTTCAGCTAACCCAACAATTGAATCATTGCTACGATTATAAAATAAATTAGCTTTAATGGACATCTCATCAAAGCATAATAAACAATATTTATTTTTTTCAGAAAAACATTCAACTTTCTTTCTTATTATTTGAAATAGATAAGGATTGTTTAGACCTGGACTAACAGAAAACGACTGAATTTCCTTTAAGAGTGTTTGAGGGCTTGGCAAACAAAATGTTTTACGCAAATTGTTTTTATATGCCCTTGGGCCAGTAAAATATAAAGCTAAACATTCATTTTTAAAAGATTTTGAGTACCTTCGCCCTCTTGGTTGCTTTAAATTTTGAGTTAGCTGAACATTTATAAAATTAGCCATTTCCTTAGACGCGCAATATTTCTTATTAATTTTAAGGCATTGTTCTAAAGTAACGTGGTCTTCAATGTTTTCCAATTTGTGTTGAAGTACTGCTAGCTGAGATTTTATAATTCTTATTTCATTTCCTTGTTCCTTGATCTTTGCCCGATACTTATTTTTTCTGGGAGTGCTATAAGACAATATATTTGAAGTTTGTGTAGAAGAAGATGGGCTAAGTAATTGTGGTGAATTGCTTGTACTTGCACTCAGGGTGGAATCTTAAACAAAAAGAATAGAAAAGAAGAGATTTTTATAAGTACATGAGAATTTAGATAATATATAAGGTGTTCCTATATATTTCTGCATTCAAATAACCACCTTTACAAGTAGAAAAAGGATGTACTTAAAAATTTCATGTTTTTTCTAAATTATCGAAATTTGTCAAAAACGTGTGAATTAAATATTCGCCCGCAGTCAAATTGACATCTGTGTACCAAGAAGCGTATAAAACCACATAACACTCGATTTTTACAACCTACCCCTCCTGTCCCCTCCCCTTCCCCAATTTTGTTTCATTAAGGTGACACATAGATCATATAATTCAGATCTGTAAGCGTAAAACCACTAAAGAGATTAATCACAGATTTGAAGACGATTTAGCCAAAAAAAATTGATAATTTTCTTGCCGTCATTATATTTTCTCATCTGTTATGATGTGGAAGTAAAAATAAATGGATCCATACAGGATCGTATACCTTCCCAGCTAAATTTTAATCGATCTATATCTTGTAATTTAATTTGCACAAAAAAAGATAAAAAACGTTTGTCATCGCTGGGATTCGAACGCGGGACTTCCCAGTGAGATCGAACTTAAATTAAATAAAAGTTAATTTTCATTAAACCCTATCAGCTCATTGCAGAGACGAATACTACGCACCCTAAAAATGTCTCTACCTTATAATTTAATTTATACATAAAAAAAAAAAGAAAAAAAGTTTTTGTAATCTCTGGGATTTGAACTCGGAACCTCCCGGTGAGATTTAACTGAAATTCTAAGAGTCAGCAAATATAACCACTAAGCCGCTTATACACCTCAGATATATTTAGAAGTTATGATTTTTTTTTTAGATTGTACCCTCGAAAAAGTGCCCTTAAAATTAATGGATTTTAATTAAACTCCTTTCAGCTCATTGCAGGGTGGAACCCTACATACCCTGAAAATTTGATGAAAATCGGTCAAGCGTTTCACGAGCTATCGCGATCCGGACAGAAACAGAGACACACAGACAGACGTCATTACGAGATCGCTAGTTTATGTCACAAAAGACCCAAATATCACGTTTTTGACGTTATCTCAAAAATGTTTTTTCGCCGAAAACCATACCTTCTCTAGCTGTGGGCTAGGAAGGTAATAAAGTGAAAACCATTTTAAAATTAATTACTTACCAGGGGTCAATAGAATGTTCTGTAAAATTTGAATTTTTTTTCGAGGAACTTCTATCTTATGCATCGGTGGACGACTGTACGTATGGTCACAGGCTCTTGAACTACCTTCCAGAGTAGGGAACAACGTGGGTATCGCATTGTACTTTACACGGTTGCAAAGAGAATTGATAAACATTTTTACTTCAAAATGAGCAGAACACAACCTGTAACTTTGGTAGGCAATATTTATAGTTTCAATTAAATCTTCCCTATTAGCTGCTATTGCCCATGTTCTTGCCCTAAAATTGTTTGTGTAAATATTATTAATCTTAATCATACTGAACTCTATAAATATTGACACTAAACTGAAATTTAACCACATCGTCCTGTTTAAACTAAACGCAATACGTATACAACTGATCCTTAACTAGTATATATTAAAATGTATTCCTATACATACCTAATAGGATCTCTAGGAAACCGAAAAAAGCTTTTATTGCAATTTATCCGTTTGTTCATACAGTTTTTTGCTGCACAACTTTGCCCTGGCATAGTGAAAACACATTCAACTTAACAAACTACTACAAAAGAACTGCTATATTAGATTAAAAAGTTAATATCGGATTCTAAGAAAAACGAACATAAAAAACTACATAATAAAAAAATAAAGATAAATTAAAATCACACGCCACTGATTCCGAGTTAAGGATTAATTTATTTGCCGTGCCGTAACTGTATTGCCTGTGGACACAAACTACGACAATGGCTTCATTGAGAGGTTAGACCCCCAAATGGCGGCGTGCGCGAGGACATGCGCGTACCGTTATCGTGAAGTCGAGTAAGGCTGCCGATTGTTTTATTTGCCGTGATATAGATATATATTTTAAGCGCTAAAACACTAATATTTTATTATTTTGTTTAGATATAGGTGTTTCGCAAATTCGCTAAGCTAAAACACTAATATTTTATTATTTTGTTTAGATATAGATGTTTAGCAAATTCGCTAAGCTAATTACAGATGTTGCTACTTATGTCAAAATTGAATTAAATTAATAATCATTTTAGACATGATATGACATTAGTGGATAACGTACCGTACATGGTAAGTTTAAGCAAGCATATTATTACTTCGTTACATGCAAATAGTCCGAAATTTCTTAATGTCCGAAAAATGTCCGTGTCGACTGAAAAAGTCCGAAAATCGGACTAAAGTCCGACGATTGGCAACCAACACTGCTCGCAGCAGTTTTCTTCTTCGCAGTGGTGGCGCGCGATACTAAAAGTGAGTACTCAGTAAACGTGCGTTCGTTTTCAAGTCCTGTGAAACAACTGACTATCGGGAAGCGGGCGAACAACACCATACGCATACGTTCGGTCAATGTAGACGTTAAAGCGAATATTGAACCAATGATTTTCGTGCAGTGCATCGTTTGTAATTTTTAATGAGGAAGTGCAAAAAAAGACCGTTGATAGATGGCATCTATATTTTAAAGCAGATATAGGGTGTAGAACTAATGTAAGACCTCGGAATCATGTCTTACAAAATTTTAGTATTTAGTTACAGAAAAAAACAGATTTTTTATAATTTCATAAAAACATTTTAAATGTATGTTTTGGTAAAAATCCAATATGACGGAACAAGATGGCTTAATGAAACGTTAAAAAAATTATTACTTAAAAAACTAATTATCCAATTTGCACAAAAATCAAATAATATGTAGGAATCAACTGGTAAAATTTTGATGACTTAATGAACTGATTTTGTGTGCCATAACTAATTGTAGTATAGAGACGAACTAGTAAAACTGTTATATTAATTCAAGATGGCGGCCGAATAAAATTATTGTAATTTCAAAAATCACCCTCAGGTTTTACATATCTTCGCGTTTTAGCGTCACTAAGTGCCAAAAAAAATGTTTTATCGATTCGGTCGGCCCACCTGACGGTTTGTCTGTATGTCTGTCATTTCGCGGCATAGCTTAAAAATTACTCATCAGATTGACTTCAAATTTTGGACAAAAATTAAGGCTGATATGGGGATGATCTGGTAATATTTTGAAAAACATGGCAGCCTAGGGAAATGTTAAAAAATTATTACTAAAACATCAAATTATCCAATTTACGTCAAATTTTGTAAAAACCTATATTCATTTTTTTGGATAGCAAAACAAAATAGTGGCCTAAGAAAATATTTAAAAAATCAGTCTGAAAAAAAACTACTTATTAGATTAATTTCAAATTTTGTGCAAGCATTAAGTGTGGTATAGAGATAAGCTGGTAAAGTTGAATTATGAACTCAAGACAGCGGAACAAAATGGCGGCCAAATAACATGTTAAAAAAATTATCGTAAAAAAAATCGACTGTAAATTATAGAGAAAAATTAAATATGATATAAAAATGAACTGGTGCAAATTCAAAATGACGTAAAAAATCGCGGTGTGTGTCAGTGTAAAAACTACTTATTGAATTCATTTTAAATTATACCCAAAATCAAGTGTGGCATAGGTAGAAACTGGCAAAATATTGGTAGGGATCCAATATATTGGAACAGAATGGCGTCCAATAAAAATGTTTGAAAAGACAGCATATGTGTTCTGAAATAACTCTGTGCTAAACTAAATTGGTTCACACGTCACTATTCCTAATAAAAGGAAATATTCATGATTAGAATAGTTCCGAATATAAAAATTTAAAGTTTTCCCAATTGATCGGTTTTTTTAAAACACTAATTGCAACCACCAAAATCAATATTAAAATAAATTCTAGACATGTTTTTTTTCCCTAATTATAGATGAGACCACAGACATTTCGATCAAAAAACAATGCGCTTTTTTAAAGATATATTACGATTTGACTTGTATAATGTCTTAAAAGACACTCTGATGTCCAGAGGAATCCCTTTGACAAACTTGGTTGGATTTTCTTCGGATACAACCAATGTCATGGTTGGTGAGCACCATTCGGTTTTTTCATTGTTAAAACAGAAAATTCTTCAGATTGGCTGTGTTAAATGCTCCTGTCATATGGCACATTTAGCTACGTCTAAAAGTTGCTTAAAACTTCCTAGGCATGTAGAGGATTTGCTGCGTAACATAGGAAGTCACTTTAACAGGAGTTCTTTACGGAGAAAGAAATTTGAGGAATTTCAACAATTCTTTCACGTTGAAATACACAAAATTTTATAACCTTCGGTCACTCGTTTCCATAAAGGCCTGCGTAGATAGGATGCTCGAACAGTATGAGCCTTTAATTGTTTATTTGAGAGACACTGTGTTCGTAGGTCCTTCTCTCATAACTGAGAACATGTTAGTTAGAATTTATGTCATATACTTTAGGACTTAAGACAGAATTTAATATTCTGTTTCAATCTGAAAAGCCCCTACTTTATAGAGTCAAACCAGAAACAGAAAAATTATTAAAACATTTGTGTACTAATTTTATTGATATTTCAGTGATAAGAAAAACCGAAAATATTTTCAAATTTAAGCACGAAAATCCAACTAATTTTGTAACGCTAAACAAAATATAAATTTAGGTATTAGAGCTTCAGAAAGATTTAAAGAGTTGAAAAAAAAACCTAATATAGAAAAAAAAGATTTTGAAAATTTTTTACAAAGTATTTTGTCGTTTTATGTTGAATTAGTTTCAAATATCAAAGTAAGGTTCCAGTTTAATGACCCTGTATATGATATATTGGGAACATTTCCTGTTTTAAAAGATTATGTTGAACCGCAGGCTTTGGATAACGAGTCGAGAAGATATGCACTTTTCAACAATGATAATTTAGAAACAAACTTACACGAACCAGATAAATATTGGAGTAGCATATTTACTCTAAAAAATGACGCAAATGCACTGCTCTTTCCAAATTTAAAAATGGTATTTTCTTTACTTTTTGTTTTACCGTTTTCAAACGCATGTGTCGAGCGTATTTTCAGTGACGTTTTTAATATTAAAACAGATAAAAGAAACTTGCTCAATACTGAGACACTTCGAGCCATTTTGGCAATAAAGCAAGGTGTATCCTATAATGGTGGATGCGTAAAATTCGCTCCTTCGAAAGAAATGCTAAATGACAAAATTTGGAAAGAATAGGGTATATTTGAACACGAACAGTTTAATTTTTTATTTCTATGCTTACCAAAGAAAAAGTGTTCATTTTTACATTTATATAATAGGTTTGTTATTTGATTTGTCAGTTATTTAATATTTGTTATAAATTATATAATATGTAAAAAGATAGAAGTTACTTATTTTTACTCACTATAAAAAAAATCAATAACTACTGTACCATAAATTAACAAATTGGCGAATGCGCTGGGAAATTAAGGCGTACTCTATTTAATTTATTTTACAAATTTCTTTCGGACTAATTCAGACTTTTTCGTACACATTCGCGGACAATTTCACATTTTACCATTGGTAACACTGGCTGCGAGAGAGAGTAAAAAGGTTGTTGTTGTTGTTGTTATGTCTTCGCTGTAATAAATAGAGTTTTTTAAATCCGGATACGTTTTATTGCAAATCAGGCGACTTAACAATAAAAAACATGGTCATGATCGAGCCGTGATGTACTAGCAACTGACGAAATATTGTATGTTGTATAGTAATATGTAGAGAGCCATAACATCGCGCATCAGTGTTTATGTGAGTCCTTTCCAATTTTTTGTTTTCCATATAATCTAGTGAGAGAGTGAGCTTCTATTTTAATCAATTACGAGTTTAATTAATGTTATATATTTAATTGATAACTATATGTTATTATTAGTATAGTAGGCTTAAGTTAAAAAATGCAGGAAAGAGTGTGTTTTTATATATCCTCACTGCACGACAAATGTATAAAATGTAAAACGAACATTAACTCCAATAACCTTGTACCCTTCAGAAGTAATAGAAAAATATTTAAAAATTGGAGTTTTATTTATTCTCTCAAATTAAACCTCAGAAATATAACAAATAATTTATTATCGTACATGATATCGTGTTTCTCTTTGTGTATTGCAAGTGTTGCCTGTAATTTTTTAATTTAAGCCAAGTGTAGACATTTTCAGAAGCAAAAGTTACTGCATATTTTACTAGAAAAGTGCGATATATTTAGAACGTCTAGTATGCATATATATATATATATATATATATATATATATATATATATATATATATATATTTATATTTATATATTATATATAGTATATATATATATATATATATATATATATATATATATATATATATATATATATATATTTATATATATATATATATATATATATATATATATATATATATATATATATATATATATATATATATATATATATATATATATATATATATATATATATATATATATATATATATATATATATATATATATATATATATATATATATATATATATATATATATATATATATATATTATATATATATATATATATATATATATATAGCCAATGAGAAGTTAACAGTTACTCAAAGTAGCTACAAAAGGCAATATTGACGGCGAAAATATATTTCTAAAATAGAAAGCGACCTTTGCTTTCTAATTTATGATTTTTGAAGATCCTGGAATACAGATGCAGTCTGCGAACACAACAGACCTGAGAAATTGTTTCATAGTTGTAGGTAAGGTTACTGAAAGAAGAAATCAGACTATTAATCTGTAGGTGGAACGGAATGGCCATCAATGAATACGAAACAGAAATGGGAGATGTATTTTTAAAAATGTATACATTTATTAATATGTACAGAAGGTATTTGAATATTGCATTGCTATTCAAACAACAAAAAATATCATCAAATCACGCTAACACGACCAATAATGTTTTTTGAGTACCTATTTAGGTATGCATTTAGTTTCTGTGTCATCCAAAGTTCTAATTAAGCCATAATTACTTAGATAAAAATGCGATATTTAGTTTTTCCTAATTAAGTTTATCGTATCCTATTGTTACCCATTAATATTCCTATGCGCATAATTCTTTGCAATTTAGATTACCTGGTATAACCTTATAGAATATCTTTATGCAAACGTACGACTATCATTGTTAATTAGCGTACATATAATCTATGTAAATAATTAGCAATATTTAAGTTGCCTTTACTATCGAGACGTCTTAAATTTTACGGCTGATGATTTGGAACTCATTTTAAATTTTGCTGCTAAAAATTTTAGGTACATGTAATTGCATATGTTTATAAACAAATTTCTTTTTGTTTTTTTTTGCAATTGAATAAAAATATCTAACTTTAAATTGATTGAAAACAAATATTCAAGAAAATTACATATCTCAACTTGTGGACTAGTCTGGCCACAGAATGTTTCTTTACATAGTATAAAAAATATTATTTAGTTAAAAATAAGAAATCGCCATTTCATTTAAGTTTTTATACACAAAGATCAATAATACAAGTGCTTTTATCTTGTGGGGACTTATCAGTGCGTCGATCATGGGGGAGAAGCATTTATAATAGAACATAATTGATTTCCAAATTTTAAAAATTCTCAATTTGACATAGAACCTAGAACCATAAAAATGATAGATTACAGTCATTTATGATGTTTTTGAAATGTGTTCATATTATTTTGTGCGTTTAGAATCATATACAATTTTCGTTTGTCTTATTCACAACTTAAAAAAATCGGTAAATTTTTTTGCCCGGAACTTCCCTCGTTATGATTTTTTTCCATTTGTTAGGAATAGTGAAGTGTGACCCAATTTAATTCAGTACTTAGTCACAGTATATATGTGTTACATATACTGTCTTTTCATATTTATTTGTTCCATCATATTGGATTCCTACCAATATTTTACCATTTTCTTTCTACCTATGCCACACTTGACTTTTGGGCATAATAAAATAAATTCAATAAGTAGTTTTTACTACTACTACGTCATGTTGAATTCGTACCAGTTTATCCCATTTTCACATCTAATTTTTCTGCAAAATCAATTAAACAATATTTTTTTACGTTGATTTTTTAAACATTTTATTGAAACCCATATTATCAGCCTTTACGTACTCCGTTGGTCCGCATATACCTCCAAAATATTAAGTTTCTAACTGGTTTTCGTTAACATTCATTGTTATGTTAAAGTGCTGTATTATTTGGGGTTAGGTTCCTTTTTTTAAAATGTCGACGTTTCGCAACTTTATTCTTGCATTCTCAGGACACATAGATTTTATATCATACATGAAACCCATATTATCAGTCTTTACCTACTCCGTTGGTCTGCAGATATTTTCTAACCCTAACTAATACACCACTCTAACAACAAGAAGATCGTTAACAAAAATCATTTAGAAACTTAATATCTAGGAAATATCTGCGGGCCAAAGGAGTAGGTAAAGACTTATAATACGGATTTCATGTAGGATATAAAATCTATGTGTCCTGAGAATGCAACAATAAAGTTGCGAAACGTCGACAATTTAAAAAAAAGCCTTTAGTTCTTTTTTTTAAATTGTCGACCATTTAGAAACTTAATATCTGGAAAATATCTGCGGACCAGGTAATAGGTAAAGACTGATAATATGGGTTTCACGCAGGATATAGAATTTATATGTGTCCTGAGGATGCAAGAATAAAGTTGCGAAACGTCGACTATTTAAAAATAGACTTTTTTTTACTGAACCCTAACCCCAAATAATACACCATTGTAGCATAACAACAAGAGGTTTGTTAACGAAAACAAGTTAGAAACTTAATATCCTGGAAATATCTTCGGACCAACGGAGTAGGTAAAAACTGATAATATGGGTTTAATGCAGGATAAGGCATCTATATATGTGTCCTGAGGATGAGCAAATTAAGTTCCGCAACGTCAACAATTTAAAAAAAAGGCTGTTTTTTTTTTGCTGGAACCTAACCCCAAATAATACACCACTCTAACAAAATATTTTTAACATTGTTCGGCCATATTGGATTTTTACCAAAGTATTACAAGGTCATCAGCATATGACTTAATTTAAGTCAATCGGGTAAGTATTATTATTTCTATCCATTTGGTGTCGCTCAATTAAATGAGTCGAATCAGCGAGGGGTTACGATATTTTGCCGAAAGGGACTAATTTTAGAAGCCGCTTACTAAATCAATCCTAGATGCTCAGGTGTAAATAAAAAAAAATCCGTAAAAATTCGTCTTTACCCAGAACTTCCATCGTACAGAGTGCCCCATGAAGATAATAATATAGTTTATACAATGTATCCAAAAAGTATGTACTATAAAGGAAACTTTGTATTATTCATTTCTCAGAAAACTTTATTCTTAATGAAAGTTGGTGTTTGAAACAAAAAAACTTTTAATAATACTAAAATTTAGATTAGATATACAGGGTGTTTAAAAAATACAAAAAAGTCAATTACGAAAACTAAAAATTTCAAAAAAGAAAATTTTTGTGACAACAGTTTTAAAAGAGACAAATCGTAAATGAAATTTAAGTAATGCTTTTTTAAATTAGTTGTCGTTAAGAAAATATTTCGATTGAAAAATCGAAAAAATTATTCTCTTTCGATGCTTGACTTTAAATTTCTCCTAAACTAGGTATAATAAATATAAAAATATCTTACTTAACTTTTATTTGCGATTTCTTGTGGCCTTTAAAATCGTCTTAAAAATTTTTTTATATTTTGAACACCCTGTATATCTGATCTAACGTTTAATACTATAAAAAGCATTTTTTCTTCAAGCATCAACTTTTGTCAAGAATAATTTTTCTGAAAAAGGAATAATAAAAAAGTTTCCCACATGGTGCATACTTTTTTGCATACATTGTATAAGCGTATAATTATTTGGTAATAACTTATATACATAAAATCCTAAAAACTCTAATTTATTGAGTTTTTTTAAAGTAGATTCATTAAATGTGTTACGTGTGTAGTGGAATTCTATCCCAGGGAAGTTATGAGTAAAGGCTAATTTAATATAACTAATATAACTATCAGTAAAATTCTTGTAAGTTATAATATGCTTTTGCCTTCAAGCTACATTTTACTTTTTTCTTAAACAATTTAAGACATTCTATATTTCTAAATATTTGTGGGAGGTGATAGTACATTTTTTTATTTTCATGTAAAACTAAATGTTTTACTAAGGTTGTTGTGGGCATAGGAAGTGGGAGGTCCAAATTCTGTCTAGTATTAAAGTTCTGTTCAGTTATTAAATGTCCATGTTTTTATGTATGAGAGATACATATTCAAGAATTAAAAAACAAGTAAGTAGAAAAATTTTATATCTCACAAAAAGTGGTTTGCAATGGTCTCGGGCCCCATCTTTGCACATGTAACGAACAGCCCGTAGAATTAAAAAGTTGTTGGCTGCAGTAACCTCAAAAGGCTATACCATAAGTTAGGTATGAATTTACAAATGCAAAGTAAAAGTTATATGGCGAACTGACATACAGAGAAACAGACGGACCGACGGAATTGATAAAACATGTTTTTTTGGCAGCTAGGGACGCTAAAACGTGAAAATATGTAACACCTGAGAGGGTGATTTTTTCACGATTACAAACATTTTATTTGGCCGCAATTTTGTTCCACCATAACGAATTAGTAACTTTTTACTAGTTGAGCCCTACACCATAACTAGTTATGACACAATTTGAAATCATTAAGTAGTTTTTTGTTTTTTGTTTTGTTCCGCCATCTTGAATTAGTACCAAAACTTTACCAGTTGATTCCAACATAATACTTGATGTTTATGAAAAATTTGAAATAAATTCGACAAGCTGCTTCATAATTTTTTTTACATTTCACTAAGCTATTTTGTTTTTGTGATACTCGATTTTTACCAAAATATTAAATTACCAAATCATCCCCATAAGACTCTTATTTTTTTATCAAAATTTGAAGTGATACTCAGTTCTGATTAGAGGGTGATTTTTTCAAACATTTTATTTGGCCGCCATTTTGTTTCGCCTTCTTGAATTAGTACCACTATTTTAATAATTGATCCTTAGACCACAATTACTTATGGGACCCAATTTGAAATCTAACCATTAAGCAGTTTTTTCAGGTTGAATTATTAAATATTTTATCAAGCCGCCATTTTGTCCCGCCACCTTGGATTCGTACCAAAATGTTACCAGGTCATCCCCATATGACCCTTAATTTTTGACGAAAATTTCAAGTCAATCGGGTAAGTAGTTTTTTAGCTACGCCGCGAACAGACAGACAGACCGATGGAATTGAGAAAACATGTTTTTCTTCATCTAGGGACCCTGAAACGTGAAGAGCTGAAAAAATCTCGGAGAGTGATTTTTTTACGATTACAATATTTCCCTTTTACGAGGGAAGTAAAAATATCCAACTTTAAATTAATTGAAAACAAATATTTAAGAAAGTTACATATCTCAACATATGAAGTAGTCTACCCACGGAATGTTTTGATACATAATATATAAAAATATTATTTAAGTAAAAATAAGAAATTGTTTTTTTTCATTTTCAGTATTTTCAGATTCGTCCCTACACTGAAAAAAAAAGAGTCTTTTAAACCAAATGAATATTATTTTGACCCAAGAGATTGGCGCTTTTGAATAGGTCCAAGAGCGATGTTTCTTCATCCAAAGTATAACCACTGTTTCTATAAGCTTTCTAAAATTACTTCAGGGGAGAGATTAATCTATTTGCTCAAAGTATTAAAATCTTGACTCAAAATCAAAATTCAAGGGATTTCTTGATACAAGAACCGAAAGTATCTTTTGATTCATATAACATTTCTTGATGTAAAAGCCTTAGAACTTCTCTAACGAAAAAATTTTTTTGGTCCAATAGCATATACCATTGACCTAACTGCATTTTATAATGACCAGAGAGCAATTGTTTTTTGGTTCAATAGTATTAGAATTTGATTAAAAAACTTATATTAATTCATCCAAAAGCTTCTAATTTTGATTAGAGAGCAAATCTCCCTTGGTTCAATAGTTTTAGGATTTGTTTAAAAAACTTATATTAATTCATACAAAAGCTCCCAATTTTGATTAGAGAGCAAATCTCTTGTTTCGTCATTAATAGAATGCAGAGAAGCAAAGTAGCGGAGGGCAATCATTGTCTAATAAGACTTTTGCAACTCAGCTACAGATATAATTGATATAACTATTAAGTTTCATATAGTAAGATCGATTGCAAGTATAGCAGCTAATGTCCACGAAAGAAATAACTACTGCAATTCAATTTTTTCAGTTAATGAAAAATAGGCGATTTGGGGAATATGAGTTAATATAGATATTGGATAATGTTTGCAAAAATAAAGTATTACAATGTAAGTAATCACATTTCGATAAATAGGAGAGGTAGAAGTAAGTTTAAAATAAAAAAAATAAAAAAGTAAAAATTTATTGGCAGTAAACGAACAAGGACAACCTATTCAATCAAACACATTTACAATCAGATGTAGAGAAATATAAGTAATAATGACTTTGTTTTCAAAACACATGTCATTTTCTGGCTTTAAATATAAACAAATGAAAAATTAATATAATAGGTATGTAACCTAGGGTTATAATAATAACTTTATGAAACATAAATAATAATAAGTTTATATGTTCAAAACACAACAGGTAGATAATTTTCTGACTTTAAATATAAACCAATAAAAACAAACGTTATAGGTATGTAACCCAGGTAGGAAATTGGATTATCAGTCTTATTTAAAAAAATTAACAATAATTGCACAAAACATAAAATAAAATCTTTAAAAGTTTAACTCCGTATGGGACAGGGGAGATAGTTGATCACACTTTTCCTTTTTTTTTTTAATTATAATCAATTTATATTTCATATGTATTTCAATAGTTAAACATTATAACTTCCGGTATTTTAAACACCTTTTCACATGTTCTGCAAAGAAAAATGGCGTTTATTTTATAAATTTTTTAAAAACAAGAATATGCACAAGTATCCCTTTTGAGGGGGGATACTTAATCACTTCAGTTTTCCTAAATAGACAAACACATTTTCAGAAAAGAAACTGTATTTACTATATTAAACAACATTAAAACCTAAATAATTATCCTTCAAAAATGTCCAAAGGTCTAAAAAACTTATAATACATCCTTTCTCCTTTTAGGGTAATATTGGGATCTGGCGTTATTCCCAGAAACTGCTCATATGTTGCATAGCTAACATCATTTTCCATTAATGAAAATGTATTTTTTTTGTTATCCATACATTTTAGGGAGATGACTTTACATTTCCCATTTTCATCATCAACATTGTCAGTAAGGCACAGATACTTATAGATTGATGTCAGTCTTTTGCCTCCTTTGAATTGAAAAATAACAAATTTCACCTTTTTTAAGCTTTTAACATTAACTGGTTCAAGCTGCTCGAATTCTTCTGTTTCTATATCCCATGAATTATCTAATTCAGCATAAGACACGTCTTCATTTGAGTCCGATGATGAAGATGAGGATGATGTAAATACTTTTTCCTCTTTTTTTCTTTTCGTTAGCTTGGCCACAGTTTTTTTAGCATTTTCACATTTCTTAAGTTTCCTTTCTTCTCTTAGTTTTAATTCATTTTCCAAATCAGTTTTAATTGGCGTCTCAGTCAAAATTGCAGTCCTTAACTTTTATCTACCTTTTCTTGTTTTTTCCCTTAATCCTGCTTTTGGAAAAGGTAACAACTGCTCTGGGCTGACAACAAAATTTAAAGACGATGACGGCGCTGTCCCACTTAAGCCAGCAACCGGCTCCACAAAATCCTGCTTTGCTCCTGAGTTTATTCAACTTGTTCCAGCTACTGGTTCCTCAGGTTGCTGTCTTTTAGAGATATGGAAGGTTCCTTCAGAAATATTTTCAGTCTCACTTTCAACTATGTTGGAGACATTTAATTAAAACTGATCCCAATAGCATATCTTCACTTTGAATAGGGGTTCTGGGCGGTCAGTTACAGAAGATGGTAAGAAATCATCATCCTTAAAAATCTGGGGATTAAATGGAAATATTCCAGTAGTTTTAAAGCCGCTTATGATGTTTGTGAGCTTCATAACCATTGGAAAAGCTTTTCCAATGATGCCAGAAAGATCATAATTAGTGATCACCATGCCTGGATGCTCCCCCATCCATTCATTTGAAGCCTTGTCACAAGCATTTTTAAATGTATAATATACGCTGACATCAAGAGCTTGTCGCCTATGGCTATAATGCGGAGGTAACGTCAGCAAAATAATTCCATTGTGTTTAGCAAAGTTTGATAGAGATATGACTTTCGTGATTATCTGATATGAGTAACACCGTATTATCTATCGAACATTTAACATGTAGAGCAAAATGTTGCAAAAATAGATAGAATAATTCTGCTGTCATCCATCCAGATGGAATTTGCCCCACCAGCTGAGTTAGGTGGAGCTCCTATTAACATTATTGGTTTGAAATTCACTCTAAGAAAAACGATAAATGGTGGAAAAGTTTGTCCCGCAGCACTAATTGCACAACAAATTGTCACTAGTTGACCTCGTTCTCCAGATTGGCCAACTTGTTTTTGACCCTTGGGCGCAATAACCTTCTTAGGTTTTTGAACCGTCGTATATCCTGTTTCATCAACATTCCAAATTTTCTCGTCATGGAAATTATCTAAAATTGTTTTTAAATTGGCAGAAAAGTCTGTTACATTATTTTGGTTGAAGCTTGTAGCACGACTCATACTTGTTGCTTCTGGGGTTCTAAGTGAAGTGATGAATTTCTTTTCATAAAGCCCTTCAGCCAATCCAGTTCAGCAACTTTGGTTTTAGGGTAATTCCGGGAGAGTTGGTACCCCCTTTTTTTAAGTTAATATATCTTAAGAAATAAACGAGTAAACAAAGTACAAAAATATATTTGCCATCAAAACAGAAACATAAATAAAATATCATTTCAATATATGAAAAATAAAGACGTATTCTTGAAAAAAAAAAAAAATCTATTCTCGTCACCTGTACCATCTCACCCGACATGCTTGGGTGAGTTTTACGACACAAAACCTTCCCGGACATGTCACCAAGATGTACATATTTTGAGCAACCCTCGTGAAACTATCGCTGACAATCTAGACGCTGCACCCAGTCGTCTTTTTTCAGCGTTTCACTATATTTTTCACCACACCCCTGGCACTCGTCTCATCTTCAGAAAGGCTATCACTAGATTCCTGTAGAGCGAAATCTGAATTGTCATCCGTTGATGACTCAATTCTTTTCTTTACTACCTTCCTCCTTTGCTTCTTTGGTTTAATATTGGACATTGTTTTCATAGCCTTCTGTTTTGTTTCTTTGGCACATTTTCTCTTCTCAATGTGCTCCGGTGATGTTAAAACGGCTGCTACCTGCTTCGCGCGCTTTCTAGCTTTTTCAATACCCATGGAAGATGTACTTGGTACGGGATTAAATTTGTCTAACATGGTCCCTGGGGTATCATTTTCTTGAATTGCATCTTGGACGTAACTCTTCCTGTTGTTGCTCTCCTTGCTCCTCATCCGCTAGTTGCTGAGCGGTTTTTCCTTGCTGGATAGATGCTATGGTCGCAGCTGCAGTTGGGTCAATAGGTGTGTTAGTAACGGTTGCATTTGTTGTTGCAGTCTCGGAAGTTAGGAAAGCATAGTCAGGAATAGCTTCTGGATTCAACGGCCAGATACCTGTAGCCCAAAATGCCGAAACGGCATTTTCAACTGATGCTGATTTTGATCAAGCACATGACAGTTCTCCAAACTGAAGTCTCGAGATTTTCCTTTTCGGATTAGCCCGTATAAATGCGTTGCTAAAGTGAGCCTTTAGGCTTTTAAAAAATGCTCTATCTAATGGCTGTAGAAACTGCGTAGTTTGGCTTGAAGATCATGTTCACATCATGTTCTTCTGCATACTCCAGCATAGCTCTACAGAGTTGCAATGGCTGGCAGGGCCGTCTAATTATAATCACCTTTCCCTCGGGTTTTCGTGGAACGAAGTGGGTTTGGAGCCATTTAAACATCAAATCAGTGCTAATGTATGCTGATTTTTCATTCATGAAAACAACAGATCCTGACGGCATACCATCTTCAAACTCTTCTTTTTTATTCTTCCCTTTAAATATATATGCCGGCGGTATAAAGAAGCCCTCCGCGTTGCAATATGCTATTACGGGAATTGTTTCGTCTTTTTCAGCTGAAGTAACGGCAACAACATTTTTGGATCCTCTTTGGGGTATTACGTACCGAGGTTTATTGTTAAGTTGCAGACCGGTCTCATCCATGTTGAATATATGACTGGGCATATTCTTTATTCCAGCTGCTTCCAAGAGATTAAAATAAGAAGTCACTTCGGTTTTATTCATCCCCTGACATATTGCTAGTGAAACGCCTTCAGCTTTCCTTACGCTCAAATCCGGGTTCCGTTTCAAAAATAGCTCCAACCAATCATAACTTGCCATTTTTTTCCCTTATTGAAAGTGTGCTTGATCTTAAGCTGCTCTGCTAGTTTATAAGCCATTTCTCGCACGCAGTAGGGGCAAAACCATGTTTCTGCAATTTTTGAAAGTGCCATTTCAGCTTATTTTCTTTTTCTTTGCCAAGTACAGAAGGCCCCAAATTTAGTTTGTGAAAGCATTTGCGGCCGCACACAGTTCTTCTTGGCTCCAATTAGCCCTTTGCACTGTGCCCTTTTTTCGATAATTAGTCGTCATTTTCCTGAAAAGATTTTAGTTTTTACATAGTCACAGTACTTGAATACTATTTTCAACTGCTAATTCATAGGCTAATTCCCTAACTTTTGTATAAGTCAAACCACTTTTCATTTTAGCGCATGTTTTCAGATATTCCGCAAGTTCTGCTTCACGTTCCGGGCTAAATATTAATTTTTGTTGATAATTTGATGTCATGGCATTATTGGGATTCACTTCATATTTCTTTATATAACGTTTTAAAGTCATTCGATCCACATTATATTTTTTCGCCACTGTCTTTTCTTAAAGCTTCTATTACTGCTAGCCTCATTTTTTCGGGATCTACCGTAAACCGGGGCTAGTTGAACACCGCGAGGTAACTTGAACATCGGATGACTCATTTTTATTTTTCGTCTTTTTTTGTTTATGCATGTACTTATTTGTTGCAAATGGTTGTTTCTTTTGTTACAGGTGTTAAATTGATTTAAAAAAATGGTCCGAACATATGAAAGAACCCCAGGGTCAATGCCCTACGCCAACTTTACCAGTGAGAATATGGAAAAAGCAATAGAAGCAGTAAGGGGGGGATGTCTCAAAAGGCAGCCGCCGAAAATTTTCAGTGCCTCGAATATCACTTCTAAGAAGGATACATGGCAAGCCTGTTGGGCGTCCGACAGTTCTTAGTAAGGATGAAGAGGTCATAATTGCGAGCACCCTGGATGTGGTTGCCAAGTGGGGATTTCCTCTTACACGCATAAATATAAGGGACGTTATTAAAAAATTCCTTGATAAGCAAGGTAAAAAAGTACGGATTTTTAAAGACAATGTTCCAGGTCCAGATTTCCTTAATGCTTTCATCCTCAGAAACAATCTCTCTATCAGAACTGCATCAAACATTAAACGCTCCAGGTCATCAGTGAATCGTGATGATATTTTGAATTTCTATCGTGATGATATTTTGAATTTCTTTAGTAATGCAGAACTTGCTCTTAATATTGTTAAAAGCAAAAAGCTCTACAATTATGACGAAACCAACGTTACCGACGATCCTGGATCAAAAATCCTGGATCAAAAAAAATGGTTGTACCCAGGAACACCAAAAGGGTAGAGAGAGTTCAAGAGCACTCTCGTGCAACCATTAGTATAATGGTAAGCGGCAATGCACATGGAGATCTTTTGCCTCCAATGGTCGTGTACAAAGCACTGAATATATATGATAATTGGACTCAAGGCGACCCAGCTGGAGCGAAATATGCGAGCAGCGCCAGCTAATGGTTCGACATGAAGCTATTTGAAACATGGTTTTTTTAAAATCCTGTTGCCACATGCCGAAGCCACTCGCGATCCAGATGACATAGTGGTATTACTAGGAGACAATTTAGCGAGTCATTTTTCTCCTAAGGTTATCAAGGCCTGCAGAACCTATAAAATTTATATCTCTTCTTTTCCAGCCAATGCAACACATCTCATGCAACCGCTAGATGTTACCGTATTCGAGCCCATGAAAAAGAAATGGAGAGAAATTCTTGATAAATGGAGAAGAGAAACCAGATATCCCGGGTGCATCCCCAAAGAGCAATTCCCAAAATCCCTCTATTGCTAAACCGACTATGGGTTGGAATTAGCGAAATTGTCAGTAATAATTTAGTGTTAGGCTTCAGGGCAACCGGGCTGCATCCTCCCAACCCTACTGAGGTTTTTAAAAGAATTCCCGATGGATTAAATGACGACCCCGAGGCAAATGCAAGACACCTCGATGATAGCTCGAGAGAGCTCTTAGAAGAACATAGAGGACGTGGAGAAGAGCCGAGAAGAAAACGGGGAAAGAAAGTAAGGCCTGGCACTAACGCGTCAACTGAAAACCCTGATAATGCAGAATTGAATGTGGTGGAGGCAGAGGCAAAAAATCCTGTGACCTCAAAAGTTATGGCATCCACCGATCAAAACCAGCCTTCTACATCTGGTCAAAGAAACAGCCCAAAACAAAGACCAGCTCGTAAGACCCGCCCAGCAAAACGAGTTGATTCATCTACTTGCGGAATTTGCCGCATTAATTTTAAGGATGACAAAAGCCGCCAAGAGTACATTAAATTTGTCAAATGCACGAACTGGATTTGTGGTGCATGTAACGGGGCAAGTAAAGACCCCTACTATAACTGCCCTCGTTACGAGGATTCAAGTGATCAAGAGATAGTCGACGATAGTGAAGAAGACAAAAACTTTAATCCTTTAGAATATTAGTGTAGTTTTAATATAAACAGTGACATTTTTTTAAGTTCATTTCCCGTTTGTTCAGTGTTTTTTTAATTTTGAATGGATGTTTGAACAAATTTTTCAATAATTCAATTCAAAAAGTTCAATAATGTGTATTTTTAAATTTACTTGTAAAACCTTTAAATGACTGAATATATGTTTCTTTAAAATATACCTCTGCATTTTGTTTGTTATATTGAATAAAATGTAATAGCCCTTTATATGTGTTATTGCATTATACGTCATATTTCGGGGTAACATGAACTCTCGACCCGTAAAAATGCATTTTAAATCGAAATTAACAGAGGTGTTCAAGTAGCCTCAAATAGGGGGCAACTTGAACACCAAAAAAATTTTTTTTTCACTTTGTGGATGCTTTTCAAAAAACAAAAAAATACTAATAGCTTAGCTATCGGTTAGGTCGGTACGATGCATATTTTTGTAGACCCATTTTTTTAATACTATATCATATAGACACAAAAATGCTTGAAACATATGTTCAAGTAGCCCTGGTTTACGGTATCTTATTTCTAGGCTTTGCACCTTCTTTACTTCTATAAAATCGCTGCATCTGTAACAAAAAAAAATACATTACACCTTATTGCTGTTATCGTGTCTAGTTTAAAGGTTATCAAACTTCATAATCGATAATAATTAATGAAAAAACAGCAGGATTATTTGGGGCGATACTTAATCAGATGGTCATGTATCCTACTTTATAGATTGATCAAGTATCCCCAAGGCCACATAGTTTAAATAACTATAAAAAACTGACTTACCTTGTATATATAATACAATGCAAACACAGCTAGAGATGCATCAATCACTACACTTTTTAACTGGTATATTTATACTAATACTAAAATATTACTTTCACCAAACAAAAAAGGATCACACTGAAAGGTAAATATTTACTTTTGGCGCCAAATAAGTAATATTATTCTAACCTCAAAAACGGACAGCATGAAATTGACAATTTCACCTTTCAGTATAGCCATATAGTAAAAGCAAACTATATTAGGGGGAAATAAAGATCTGTTGCAAGTATTTTAATAATTATGCCAATATGATCAAGTATCCCTTATGACCAAATATCCCCCCTCTCCCCTGTCCGATGTGGCAAAATGTATATCGAAAACTTCGGCTATAGATAGATTTTATTAAAATATAAATGGTTTTACCATTGCGATAATTTAATAAGTTTGCATCTGAAAAATTAAATCATCGGGTAAATGACATCACTCTACCAATACAGTTTTATTCTGAGATTCAGCATTTACTGGACAAAAAAACAAACATTCTTACCTGTAATAACTATTTTGTTCTGCTTTACTTTTTATTTAATCATTGAAATAAAGCAACTACAGTTACCTAAGACATGCTCGTTATAAATGTTTTATTTTGTAAAGATTGGAAAGAACGAATAATTTATGCATTATTATTTGGTTTCCTAGCGGTAAAGCTTGGGAATGAGAGCTAAATCTAATAGTAATATAACTTAACACTAAGAAAAATATAGAGTCTGCTTCAATAATAATATCTTCTATTTTAGCGAAGGTAACTAAACCATCAGTCTCATCATCGTCACTAAAAATATTGAGAAAAAAAACCCTTTTATATTAAACATAGTTAGTTCTCAACCAAGACACGGAAACAGCTCTCTCCCTAAATTTTTGTTTAACTAAAATTACATGATTTCTATTTTTAACACTACACGGTTCAAACCTTTTTGATGCTCAAATCCCCCATGGATCCGCCCTTGCTTTAAAATATAAAAGTAAAGTGGTCGACTTTAGAAACATAAGGCTTTTATTGTCGACCATCTGCGCAGAAAACATTTTCAAAGCGGTCGACTACTGGGTATATTGTCATATTATTTAGAAATTATAAATAGATTCGGTAAAGTAAGATTCACATATGTTTTTAAAGCAAAAATGGTCATTTAATGCATTTATAGCATATTCCCCAGTAGTCGACCACTGGAATTCCACATAATTTTAGAATCCAGAAGTCGACCACCCCGCAAATGATATAAAAACCTCTAAATACATAATATTTTAGCAACATAACGGTATAATAAACTATCTATATTGGCGTTAAATACTACTTACCTGTTTTTTAAAAAATCTACACCATAAATGCTTTATTTCGGGGCTACGTTTGCACTTTTACGCAAAGATATGCCTCCTTCGACCAAGCTTAAAGCAAACTGTCAGTATGGACGCTATACTTGTTGAAATGCGGTAATCCTACGACTATACTCGAATGCGGTCTTATCGTGCGGGTCCAAAGGTCACCAAAATTATGAATCAAATCAGAAAACACAGTCAATACCAAAATATTGTGTCATTCTTTTATCGAGCTATTAAATCTCGATGCTATTTATAAATATACAGGGAGAAAGAAAATAGTTTTTTTTTATTATATTACGCAATATTATTAAGACAGGCAGTTAATATTATTTTCTATATTAAATGCCGAGGGACTAAATAAGAAAATTCGCTAAATATGTATTTGGTTAAAATTTTTTGGTCGGCAAAAACAAAAATACACAAAATGGCAAGCGCCTTAATAACGTCGGAAGGCGGTTCCAATCAGTGGAACAATGAAGATATGTTCTGTTTATACAGCCACTTAATGAAAATGAGATTTTTTTTTTCCAAACATCAAAAATTATGAGCCCCGCTTGACCTAAAAGTCTAATCACTTATACAGTGTCATTTATTTAAATGCGGGCCACCCCTGTGCAAAGAAAACAACTTGTTTGTTTTGTATTGTGATAATAAAAAAAATTTATTTTGCAAAAATATTATACACTTTTGTTAAAAACACAAGATAAATAGTTATTACTTCCCTCGTGAGATTTTTTTCAGATCTTCACGTTTAAGGGTTCCTAGATGGCGGAAAACATGTTTTCTCAATTCCGTCTGTCTTTAGGTATGTCAAATTTCGGTCTAAAATTAAGGGCCATGCATGCGAAAAATACAGCCTATATATATATATATATATATATATATATATATATATATATATATATATATATATGAAGACTTGAAGTAAAAAAGGGGCTAAGTGCCTAAAAGAATATTTTGAGTTATTCAATAAAAACCCATATTAATTCCATTGCGTTAAACTGGCAATGGTATGGCGGCAGTCGTAAAACCTCATGTCCATTTTCCCGTAATATTTCATCTACGGCACATATTGTTGGTTTTTTAATAGATTTTGCCATTAAAAGAAGTTCTAGTTTCAGCATATTGGGTAAAGGATTTTGTTTTTGTTTTATTAGCCAGTCATAAATATCACTTTTCTTCCAGGATGAAGTAGGTTGCTTGTTTAAGATTCTTGAATGATAAGATGCATTGTCCAGAATGATTAAAGATGGAGCATCTAAATTTGGAATCAGTTGTGCTTTTAACCACTTTTCAAACAGTTCCCACTTCATATTATCATGGTAATCCATACTTTTGGATGTTGAAGAGAACAGTAAAATTGCACCTGGGAGAAATCCTGTTGAAGAACCTGCATGCAAAATGATGAACCGTTTTCCCGTCCCACATCCCTGTTTTCTCTTGACACTTTTTACAGACTCGACAAGATTTCGAACCATTTCCATTAGAAAATATCCAAGTCTCGTCTAAAAATACCACTTTTCCAAATTTGTAATTAACATTTTCCGTGTATTTCTTTAAAAACTGGATACGCTGACTTGCTATATGTGGTAACTCGCATAAAAATCTTCGATTACAGTCCTTTTTATATCGAAAACCCAACATTTTTATTAATTTTGACAACGATCTTAGTCCAATTTCCAATATGCCTCGATTTTTTAAAGCTTCTTTTAAAACTTGAAGGGTTATATTAGTTTTAGATGTGTATAAATCGTAAATTGCATTATGAACATCCATTTTTACATTGTCACTTAAATCTTCTGTCTTTGGCTTTTTTCGTGCACATTTTTTTGTTTTGTTAAATCTATGTTCAATGTTGTTACCTTCGGCAACTTTATATGCAGCAATTTGCATTTTTTTTGTAATGACCTAAAACCTATTGCCCAAGTCACGTATTTGCACTGCTAACTCGTCTTCCATTTCGATAGAATATCGCTGGTCAATCGTCCCAACGATTTTGGGACCGTTCCACATTTTAAACGTTTTCTTAACGTCTCTTCATATATCCCTATTTCTCTCGCTATACTTCTTTTACTAATCCTTGCTGCGACTAGCAAATGCGAACTCTTAGACATACGCGTACAAAAGTAATAAAAACCTTATTTGTGTTAAAGATAATAATTTTTCACTAATTTTTGATTATTATAATAAAGTTTAATCGCACAGAATCAATTAAAAAACATTTAAAATATTGTATAGTCTGTACTTACCTCTCAAAACACTGAAACTACAGTACAGTCTAGTAAATTCATTTGATCGCCATATTGCAACATCTGTGTCGATAAGATAGATTACTACTTTTGACCACAGAATAATAAATTATAATTTCCAATAATTATTTTAAGGGTAACACACATAAAAAGTAAAGTAGGTGTTTTGGGATATTTAAAAAATGGGTTCGTACTTTTATATACATGCGTGCTCTTATACACATTTACCCTATCTGATGAGATAGATAATCTGCTGGTTGCATTCAAAATATGCATGAAGCATATCATGTATGATTTTAAATGAAAACGAAATATATATGTATATATATATATATATATATATATATATATATATATATATATATATATATATATATAAATCTAGATTTTTAAAAACCGTAAACTTTTTTGTTAACATTTTATAAACGACCGATTCCATACATACCAGTGACCCTGTATATTGTTTCCATGTCACCTTAGAAACCCATTTCTCTTTATCAAATTAAGATTAAAATAACTATTTTCACTGACGCGATAACTAAATTAATATGTTTGTTTACATTTAAAAAAATCTTGGTTCTTTATAAAACATAATTTAATATGTGTAATTCCAAAACTGTCACCCCTCTTATGTCTGCCTATTAATAAGCTAATGACCTTAGTTAAATAAACCATTTATCCAATAACTGTTCTATTATACGTTTATTTAGGCAGTCAGAAACAAGGGTGATAATTAATGATCGCTTACCGAGGGCCGCCCATGGGTTGTCCCAGTTGAGTCCCAGCCCACCGGTAACTTAACGGTCCAAACAGTATGTGCGTGGAACGATGACTAGTCGCATGTACGTATTCTTTTCAATTTATTTTTGAAGGAAAACGATAAACGGAAACACGCCGTGAATCTTAAATGTCTCGATCGAAAAATCGTGATTGGTCGCGTCATGTTTGTTAAGATCATAAATGGACTCTAACGGATATTTTTTGTAGGTAATTTTGTAATTTTAAGTCGATTGCATTTTTGTGGTTTTTGCTAGTGGGCTTAATATACCGAAAATTTTCATGAAAAGGAAGCGCTCTTCTCAGATTTTCTATATATCTATTGGTGGGACCACAAGAGAAGGGAATCCTAAGTTTTTTTCATTGTACAACGACCGGAAACGATATTTGTATAAAAAAATGGTATTTTCTACAATTTTTTAAGACGTAATTACAGCGGCTTCTGTTGGTACGATCGGAACAAAAACAAGGAAAAATACGGAATCTACAAATCAACAAAAAACATGCGACAAAGAAATGTCGAATTTTCTTCATAACAGTGTTTATGAATTTAATGAATGAATTTTAAAAACTTGTGATAAAATACTTCTAGTAGTCACTAACGCACACAACAATACACACAATTTTAGGTTTTTGTATCTAATAAAACAGTTAAACACCGAAATTGATTTGAAAATTGAACTGAATGTTTTCTCTTTTTATTTCTCTAGAAATGACATTAAAAATATTGTTTTAGATAAAACTCTAGTTGGTTTCTTAATTAAAAAATAAAAAATTTGATATAATTGGTTTTTACTTCCCTCGTGAAAGGGAACTGTGATCGTTAAATAATTACCCTACGAGATTTTTTCAGATCTTTACGTTTCAGGGCCCCAACCTGTTTTCTCAATTCCGCCGGTCTGTCTGTCTGTTCGCGGCATAGCTAAAAAACTATTTAACCGAGTGGTCATATGGGAATGACCTGATAACATTTTTATAAAAATCCAATATGCGGGGAAGAAGATGGCGGCCTAGTGAAACACTAAAAATAATAGTCCCTGGATGACTAAAAACATGTTTTCTCATTTGCGTCGGTCTGTCTGTTCGCGATATAGCTAAAAAGCTACTTACCCGATTGATTTCAAATTTTGGCCAAAAATTAAGGGTCATATGGGGAGAATCTGAAATGTTAAAAAAAGTGTTACTAAAAAGCTACCTATTCAATTTATCTCAAATTTTGCGCAAAAATCAAGTAAGGTAATTCCCGAACAGTTGCCCCACCTAAGAAATAAATTCTCCAAAAAATTCAAAACACATTTATTTTTTTTGCAAAAGTCGGTTCTAAATAATACAACTAATTACTAAACATCAACAACTCAAAAAATTCCAAGAAAAGAAGTTTTAATATTATAAACAAAACATTAATAAAATATATGTTTTATTGTGTTATCTCACTCGACAGTGAGGGTGAGATGACCCGCACTATCGGATGAGATAACCCATTAATAAATCTAATCTAAATCTAAATAATCGCTTTAGGTTAATTTTTGCTTTCTTAGCTCGTTTTCCTTCACTTCTGGCACTGATTTACTTTTGTGTATCACGCCTTTAACTATTTTAGCCAGTGGCTCATCATGTCCTCTAAATCCCTTTTATTGCTACGGTTTGATTAACAATATTTTTTATTGTAGCGACTTTTTTGTTTGTTGAATTTTTATTTATTTTAGAATTTAGCATTTCAGCTGACTGCTTCTTTCTTTTAGTTCGAGAAGGTCGAATGATAGGGACAGGGCTAATATCGAGTAAAAACTTGCGTTTGTTTTTTGTCGATTTTACTTAAATCTGACTTCACTACTTTATTTGGTGATTTCATATGGTAAATTTTGCTGGGTTTAATGCTCGTGATGGTCCGGGAACGGGTGATTGTCGTTGATTTCTCGTTTGCGGTAATCTTATGTCGGCAATTGAATAAAAATGGTCAGGAATAGCGTCCGGATTTAGTGGAAATATCCCTGTTGCTCTGAATCCGGACAGGGCTGTTTTAACTGATGCAGACTTTACCCATGGCTTTCCAATCAATTCTCCTGCCTGAAGTCGGTTAAGTTTTCGTCCTGGGTGATGAATAGTCCATTGTCCTGTTTTACGTTTTAGATTTAAAAATTTATAAAACGCCCTATCTAGTGGTTGAAGAGCTTGGGTTGGAGACAAATTAAAACTACCTCATTTTCCTCAGCGTATTCTAACATCTCTAAACAGTTTGTATGTGACGAATGGCTATCTAAAATTAAAACGGATTTTCCAGGGGGCTTTCGCCTGGAGCAAAGCCTGCTTTTTCTAAGTTTTGAATATGTTTAACCAACCTTTTTTCATTCTCCACTCCTAAAGTTGCCTGAGGCCCCAGTGGTAATGTTGCTAATGAATTTCTTCGACGTAAGGTACGTGAAGGAATACCATAAATCCAACAAGTTTTCATGGCTCCACTGTCGCCTGGGAGCACCTTCCGATTTTCTTATATAGGTTGTTGGCATGACTGCAAAAAAATTAAATGTTGTACTATTTTGTTAAAAGTTTCTCTGTTTAAATTGGGTTAGACGCCTCGGGTCGTCTCTCCTTTTATAAGGGTTAGATGCCCCAGGGCATCTATCCTTTCGTTGCGGTATGGACGCCCCACCCCGCCATAAGCATAGTAACAAAACAGCGGCCATTCGCAGGATACATAACCTCTATCTAAATTAAGCTTTCAAACTAATACTGATTTAAGACGAAAAAATAATAGATAACAAAACTACAAAGCCTAGAAGATGTCTATATTTTATATTTACACTGCAAAATATCTGTAAACTTACCTTTGACTACTTAAAATGCCGACAAAATACAACACAAACGTAAACTACTATTTCTCATCTGGTGGGGCAACTCTCCTGGAATTACCTTATTATGTAGGAATCAACTGATAGAATTTTGGTATAAATCCAAGATGGTGGTACAAAATGGCGGCCTAATAAAATATTTATAAAGTTATCTTGAAAAAACTGCTTAATGAACTGATTTTAAATCGTGTGCCATAAATAATTGTATTATACAGATCAGCTAGTAAAACTGTGGTACTAATTCAAGATTGCGGTCAAATAAAATATTTTGTAATTGTGTAAAAATTCGCCCTCTCAGGTTTTCCATATTTTCAGGTTTTAGCGTCCCTAGAAGCCAAAAAATATTTTTATCAATTTTTTCGGTCCGTCTGTCTGTCAGTTCGCGGCTTACCTTAATAACTACTTATCACAGTGACTTCAGATTTTAGTCAAAAATTAAGGGTCATATGGGTATCACCTAGTAATATTTTGTTAAAAATTCGATATGCCGGAACAAGATGGCGGCCTAGTGAAACGTTAAAAAATTATTACTAAAAAATTAATTATCATCATATTGTGGTTTGTCTGCGCTGAGGTCATCCATGTCATATTCACCCGAAAAATTATCGTTAAGGCCTAATGTTTCCGATTGTGAAGATAAGTCTTGGATTGGTGTTTCTTTCTTTGGAACACGTGTATTGTGTATCTTAAGGTTACTGGTTGCTTCAAATCATCTGCAAAGTTACATGTCACGTTTTAAAGTTTTAACTTTTTGAAGAAGAAGAATTTTCCAATTCGTCTTTATACGGTGATGAGGTTATAACTACTGCCTTTCCAGGTGCACTTTCTTTCTGTGGACCTTTTTTTGACGAGGGTTGGAATAAGTGTTCAGGTCCGATGAATTAATCTGCTGAAAAGGAAAGGTGAATACAATTTATGTAATTTATTGTTTCCGTTTCCTTAGACGCATTACGAATCTCGCTTTCTGCTCAGCTGCAAGAAAATCGCTTCCTTCAAACACTCGTCGATTTGGAGAAAATAAACCTGTGTTTTTAAAATCATTTACAGTCCGATTTGAACCTTTAAATATGCATTTCCAAATAGCTCGTGTATATCAAAATGCTTTCTGATTTAATCTCAAAAATAACCTCACTTGCTCACTATAATACGCTGTGAACGGCCTCATAAACGTTTTGTCCATTGGTTGCATCTGTGTAGAATACGGAGGTAGGCACAGTGTTTCAACAAACTTCTTTTCTGCCAATTCTATTATTTTCTAATTTCGACAGTGTGCTTTGTGGTCATCTAAGATTACTAACATAGGATCGTTCTTCGTCGGCTTCACCCTCTTAGTGAAGTGGTGAAACCACTCCGTAAAAATATGACTTTTAACCGAGGGTTAACTGCGGTCCAAAATCGTGTACATCAATTCCAAGTAATACCACTGTAATTCCTCTAATTCCAGCAGTAATTCCACTACTAATACCATTAATTCCACTATTAATACAACTAATTCCACCAGTAATTCTAGTAGTAATACTACCAACTCCCCTAAATAAGTTTTGGTTAATTATTACGTTTAGAACACTTATATGTATACGAGAGAGGAGTAAATTGGTAAAATAGAGAAAATACCTATGTGTCTTTTTAGAGGCCGCTTATCATCCATTTACAGTATTACGATATTTTTTTTAGACTACAGTGGATTTTGTAAAAATAGTCCAAAATTATTCTTATTATAATTTTGAAAAAAAAAAAGATTTGTTGGTTTTTCCTTCTTTACACAATAAACTTAGATTAAAAGTCCTTTTGGATTCGAGGCACCAACCTCTTTTTTTTTAATACGTACCTGGATTTTTAGTTATAGTACTGCAAACTTCTGATTCCTGCAGAAGGGACAATGGGTTAGAGAAGTAAATGCTTGTTAATTTAATACAGAAGTCGTGAATTACTTTAAATGCCTAAATGTGACACAGCATTGCTTTTGGAAGGTCTAAACTTTAAGAAAAATGGTATAAAAACCCAATTAAGTTGATGATGCCCCGAAGACGAAACGTCTTATTCACAATTTGAGTTCGCCATATCGTAGAGAAGGAAAATTAACAAACTTTTGTAAAGACATTTTTCTAAAATTATAATTTTTGAGTTATGGGATAAAATAATTTTGGGCTCTGTTTACTGTTACCAAATCCCGTTTATTTCATAAACTAAAAAGAAATATTGAAATACTGTTAACGGATTATAAGTGGCTTCTAAAAAATTCCACAATTTATCTAATTTAACCGACCGCGCGACCCCGTGTCTCTTACCCGTTCGAAGAAAGCAATAGAAGCGCGAACTCGAACATCATCTTAAAATAAGACTTTGTAGAAATTACTACAAACAAGGATTTGATGACTACTCAAAAGAAAATGCTAGAAATGTTAAGAAGCTTTCTATTTATTCTCGAGATAGTATTTTAGTATTCTCGAGATATGTATGAGTTCACACTAAGTATTGTATGTAAAAATAAATTGTTTTTCTTATATGCTAGAATTGCTAGTCAAATTTTGTTTTTTATATGTTCGTTTTATTGATAAAGTAATTGTAGTTTCCATTATTAACCCTGCAACCGGGACACCCTAAAGTGAAGCACGAGCAAGGGCGCTGGGTCTCCTGCCATAGTCAAAAAAACAAAAAGTTTGTGTTTTATTAAATATAACGGTTTTATATGAAATTAACACCCTTTATTTGTAATAAATGACACACAAAAAATGTAATGTAATGACAAAAAAATTTAAACTAAATTCTAAAATTATATAAAAAATAAAAGCAAAAATAAAACATTATTTTCTTACATAAATAAGTCAAAGTTCTATCGTGTATTAGATTTTATTGTTTTTTTTTGCCATATTGGAACACGAAATACACCAAGGTGATTGGAGCGGCAAACAAATTCTTTACATTTTTCGCAATAATATTTTTGGCAAAAAAGCACCTTTTTATCGTTCCAGGTTGAATTTCCTGATTCTCGTGCACATTTAGTGTTCTAGCAGTTTCCTGTCTTCTTTTTCTCACAGATAGTGTTACATGTACTTTTTTTGGTATGTAGGTGACAATAGTTTTATTCTCCTAAAATCCAAATACTGAAGAGTATGGACACCGTTCTTTTATATTAGTAAATTCGTATTGACGCTAATTTATCAAATAGCCTTCTTTCTTCGCTTGTCGCTGTCCAACTTCGTTTCTATCCCATAACTCTTTTTATTGAGTCGACTACTTTTCAGAGTTCCTGCTAAATATAATAATCCAAGAAGAACTTTGATTTCGCACAGATCGGTAGGCTTAGCTCTTCTTTCTCTCGCATAACCTTCAGCCAATCTAGATGTATAAAGGTTTGTATTGTTAACTATAACTTCTAACATTTCATTAGTAAAAAAAGAGCCCAACATTCCAAAGCAGTCTTAGCATTCTTGTCACACTTCCTGATGGCTGATAGTCGCAGAATGATCTTTTCTCATTTAGTTCTTACCGACTTATTGGGAAGGTGTTTTTTCCATCGAGTCGTTCCATCTTTATCAATGACACTTGGCACCTTTGTAGTTATCTAAGTAGGGACAATTGCATAGTATTGGTCATCTTGCTGCAATTCACTGTCAGTACTTCTCTTTCTCCTAAATCCATCTCAGAAGCCAGCTCCCTTTCATCGTCAACGGGCTTTTCGGATATCGGAAATTCCTTCCAGAGCTGACGAAGTTCTTCTTCCCCTTTTTCGTAGCTCATTATCTGAAAGATAATACATACATAATGGAAGACATGCACTAGTTTTTCTGCTAAAATCAATAATACAACAGTTTCCCAACATTTCAATTTTTTACGCACTCTGTATAAGACATTCACGATTTTTTACTCCATGGCAAATTTTAGCTCAATCGGATGCCAACAAGTGCTTGAAAAATGGATTACAAATTTTGAACAGGAAAGA
This sequence comes from Kuschelorhynchus macadamiae, assembly GCA_030620095.1. Classification (NCBI taxonomy): domain Eukaryota; kingdom Metazoa; phylum Arthropoda; class Insecta; order Coleoptera; family Curculionidae; genus Kuschelorhynchus; species Kuschelorhynchus macadamiae. The sequence continues at coordinate 61,600 of JAUTXW010005198.1, read as the reverse complement.
CGGCTCTAAAAAGTGACCCCCTTTTAAATTTGATGTATGGAACCATAATAACATTTCGAACAACAAAAGTTACCAATTATTATATAACGTGTATTTAACAATTGGAGCTTGTGCCTACACTGTGGTGGAAAGCTGAGCATATGAACATTATTCTTGCTAGCAAGTGTCGTCATGTTTTTGTGACTGCAACGCCCGTCTAATAACAAAACTACTGGTTTCTCTTCACTAAGGCGTGGGCTTTGTACAAAGGTATGCATACGTTTAAGAAATGTGGGTTCCATTATCCAGTCATTATCTTGTACGGAAAAGTTAACCTTTCAGGTGCTTCAATCTTTAATCGCTCAGCGATTTTCTTTCGGGGAAAATAAATAGTGGTGAGATAAAGTGATCTCTCGTGGTATTCATACATAACATTTTCGTAACTGAACGACCTCTTTCTCCTGATATGTTTTCCAACCTTCCTTGCTTCTAGCTTTTCAATGAACTTACTTTTTCGCGATTTTAGTGAACAGTTGAAACTCCTGTCTCGTTTGCATTGTACATTTTGGGTGGGGGGGAAGGGTTGAAGGAATATGTTCATTAAATATCTATCCATTAAATCTCTAAGCTTAATAAAAAAATGGTCAACTCGCATAACAAAAATCTTCACCTTTGATTTTTTAAACTCACATCCCCAAGGGAACTTTTGGGAACACTGTACCTCCGTACTGCAGCCCAAATTGTAAGGATGTTATTTAGTACGTTTTTGGTTGCTGCTTTTATGTGAGCTTCATCCCACTGGCATATTTATGTTGTGGAATTTTGGCATTTTGTAGGAAAAATTTGTAATGAAAGGGCTGAAATTAGTTTTACGAACATCTGATACTACCCGAAAAATGTGTGTTCGATAATACCCGAACTGCGTAGTTGAAAATAAGCAGTAGCCGAACTCTGTAACTACCTTAAAAATAGAAAAGAAAAGAAACATGGTAGAGAAGAAATTTTTTTCTAATAACAAATAGGGTCCCATTTTGTGTCCTTAATTTTTTCATTATAAACTGTTGTTGGTGACAAAGAAATATATATTTTTTTACAAAAGCATACAAAATGTTATTATAGTAAACGCTTAACATTATTATTTAAAAAAAACAAAAATAAATACATGCCATCTTCCCCAGAGTGGCGGTCAAACATGCCCCACTAGTTTGGGATAGATGCTCCGGTGCAAAAAACGAGCAGTAAACAAGAAAAAAAGTACAAAAACGTAACGTTTAAATAAATGCAGGAAATTAACTTAAAAAATAAATTATTTCTTTTTTACAGCGAGAATTTCTGCGCAATTACAACATACATTTTGACACTTAGAACAACCTTCGTGACTCCATTTTTTGCAGTAGAGACATTGAAACCAATCTTCGTTTTTTTTTTGTAATTTTATACGCTTCACCACACCCAGTACATTCATCATCCTCTTCCACACTGATTGTATTGTCTTCTTCTTCATAAGGCACACTTTCATCGGTGTCTGTGTCCGAATCCTGTTCCAGATTACTGTTCTTAAGTTGTTTACTTTTGCCCTTTGTTTTGTTCCTTCGGTTTTATTTCAGTTTTTTATGTAGCTTACATTTCTTTTTGGTTAAAAATTCTGAATTTGTCATCACTGCAGCAACTTGCCGTGCACGTTTTCTTACTTCCTGTACCCCAACAGATGGAATAGGATTTATTTGTTCTAACATTTTTCCTTGGGGTTGGAATAAATATATCCTTTAACCAATCCATGTATATGCTAGCATTTATGTAGGCGGATTTCTCGGACATATATAAGACTGCTCCAGGCGGCACACCATCTTGATATTCTTGCTTTTTATTTTTTCCCTTTATAATACAAGAGGGGGGTAAAAATGTCCTCTTTGTATTACAGCAAGCGATGGCGGCGATCGTTTCACCTTTCTCACCTGATGAGACTGATGCCACACATTTGCTTCCCTTTTCTGCAATTTCGAAACTAGGTCTATTATTTAGTTATAAACCGATTTCGGCCATATTAAAAATGTAACCTGGTTTACCAAATAAACTGTGTTCGTCTATTACGTTCTCCACCAGTTGAAAATAGCTCTGGGCTACTTCCCTGAGACAAAGTATATCCGTGAGGATATACGCAAGCTAAATTTTGAATGGGCACCAAGTTTACTACACATCCTATATACTACCTGTAGCCTATTCAAATTTAAGGTAAGGTGCATGTAAACAAAATTTTTGTGAGAGGAATATGCTTTTAAAAAAATTCTATAAATTTATGTCATAATCGGCCATCTTTATTTAAAGGCGTATTATTTTACTTACATGCACATTATCTGTAACTTGAATAGACAATAATCAGCTATTTTAAACTATGCATTACTATTCTGTTGCACTTACTTGTTTAGACCTCGAACACGAGCCATGGAAACTCCTTTAGATTTTCTTATGCTTAGATCATTGTATTGGTTGTCTTAATTTCAACCCCCTGACCCCCACAGCCGGCCCCTGCCCTTAAAATTTTTAATGACAATTCTATTCTTGCCATGTTTATTTATTTTTGAATTCCTTATGTTTGAATTCCTTATCTAGGTCCAGAAAACAGAAAAAGTTAAAAAAAAATAAAAAAAGTATCCAAAATTACATAAAGAACTAAAAGAAAATATGTAAAACATATTTATTTTTTAAATTGAAATAATGTAACTTTTAAAAAAGTATAATATCCTACCTAATTATAGATGATAACCACTTCTTCATTATCATACTTTTTTAAAAGTGGCATTATTTTAATTTAGAAATTTAAATACATAATACATTCCGGGTGTTTATTTAAGTTCCTTCGGTAATTCTAGATAAATATTAACTTTGTTTATTACCTTATTTATATATTTTTATTTTTTTGGAGGTGCCTTTTAAAATTATAGCGGCAGGGGACCCCCGATATTAAGTTGAAGTTATTTTTAAATGTGTTCAGATTATTTGTTGCGTTTAGATTGACAAACAAAAATCTTTTTTGGCTTTTTCGGAACTGAATAAAAATATTTAACTTTAAATTAATTGTTAATATTATCGATACTCTCTGCTCATCCCTATATAAAATGTCGTGGTTAGGTTAAGATATATAAAATAAGAAGCATGTAACACGTTTTTGTAAAAAATGTATTTATAAATTTGTATTTTCTACTTCACAATAATTATTATTAATAAACTACTTTTAAAGCACATCAGTTTTGCCTAATATTTGTAAAGTTATATTTTAAATCTAACAATGATTATGGGCCCAGACAGCAAGCTAGCAGAGGGAAATTGATGTGTTGTTGGAAATTGAATTTGAAAGCTAAAGTATAAATTCAGTACTTAGTTGAGAACAGAAGTATTAACATTTGAAAGCAGTTGGAAAGTGTAAAAATGGCTAGTGTAGGAGTAGAAAATAAATAAACACGGCATCATTCCATTTTGCGGAAACGGATTTGATAACTGGAAATTTAGGCTGACATCGGTGCTGAAAGCGATGGATTTGAAAAATGGCCTGGAACCGGTAGCAATTAGTGAAAGAACGGAATCTTGACAAAAAATAAATAATAAAGCTTGTATGAAATAATTCAGAGTGGGTCTGATACTCATCTAGAGTACATCAAGGATTGTGAAGTAGCTTTTGAAATGATAAATATATTAGAGAAAATCTTCAGTAAAAAAGGTACTTGCTCAAAATTTTATTTGCTAAAGGAATTAATATCTATTAAGTATTATAGTGCAACAGATTTGCAAGAGCATTTTTCAAAATGCGATAGAATTTTTAGAGAGTTTAAAAATTTAGGCAGCAATTTTGACGAGTCAGATATGTCCTGTTTCTTACTACTATTTATGCCTACTGATTTTGAAAATGTAGTTATTGCTATTCGAACCCTTTCAGAAACAGACTTAAATATAGAATTTGTTAAAAGTAGATTACTGGAGTTTAGTATAAATAAAAATCAGGGAAAAAATATATTCATATTTAGAGTATGTGTGGTATAAAATGTCATATTTGTGGGAAATTTTGGCATAAGGCGTTTCAATGTAGAAATAAAAAGGAAAAGGGAAATCAGGAGAGACATAACAATAGGGCTAACTATGCTGAAGGTTCTACTTTGGAAGAAAACAGAAATTTGAAGGAAGAGACAGCAATGGAACAGTCAGATGATGAGGCTGTTGCTTTTTGTGCAACTTCAGAAAAATTTGGGGACATTAGTGCAACAGAATGTTATGCAGACTCTGGTGCTACTCATCTTTATAAAAACAGTAAACAGATGTTAGTAAATAAAAGAAAGTTTAGTGAACTTAGGTCAATACAACTTGCTGCTGAGGGTAAGTTTATGAAAGCTGTATGTGTAGGAGATTTAAGAGCAATTAGTTGTATAGAAAATAAAAAAACACCAATTCTTATTAAAAATGTACTTTGTGTTCCTGAGTTACGAGTAAATTTACTATCTATATCTACCAAAGAAAAAGCAGGTTTTCAAATTGTATGTAGTAATGGTAAAATTATAATTAAGAAAAATAATCAAACACTTGTTGAGGGTAATCGTATCAATAATTTATAGAAGATAGTTTTGGAACATTGTCAGTTTGAGTATGCAAATTTGGCAGTAAATAGTAAAGATAAAGAAATATGGCATCTTAGATATGAACATTTAAATTATGACTCATTGACAAAAATAAAAAACTTAAGTTTGGCAAATTCAAATTCTGACACAAAAATTTGTGATGTGTGTATAAAAAGCAAACCAAAATGTTTACCATATCGTTCTAAAACAACAAGAACAAGCAGGGTTTTGGAATTGATACACACTGATGTGTGCGGACCAATTACTCCTTGTTCTCGTAATGAAAATTCTTATTTTGTCACCTTTGTAGATGACTACTCAAGATTTGTGATGGTATTTATTATTAAACATAAGCATGAAGTTTTAAATTGTATGAAAATGTATGAATCTAGGGTAACATCTTTATTTTGTGGAAAGATAATTTCAAAAATTAAATGCGATAATGGAGGTGAATATACCTCTAAAGGTTTTAAAGATTTTTGTTCTGAAAAAGGTATAAATATTTTGTATACACCTCCATACACCCCTCAACTTAATAGTGTAGCAGAAAGGATGAATCAAACTCTAATGAACCAAGCAAGGTCGTTGATTAAACATAAAGTTGAAAATTGTAAGAACACAAAAACCCCTATGGAAAGTAAATTAAATTTAAAGAGACTTTCTGATGTTAATGCTAAAACACATTTGCTATTTAAAGAACTTCTAGAAAGTCTGATGTATATTATGCGTGGAACAAGACCAGACATATGTTTTAGCATAAGCTATTTTGGCCAATTTCGAGACAGTGCTTCAGATGAACACTTTAAACATTTGTTAAGAGTTTTAAAATATTTAAAGTGTACCAATAATTATAAATTGTGTTTTAATTCGGCTAGTGAGTGTAATTTAGTTGGATACAGTGATGCTGATTGGGCAAACAACATAACTGATCGAAAATCTATTAGTGGTTATTCTTTTAAACTTAATAATAATCTTATATCTTGGTGTTCAAAGAAACAATGATTTGTTACTCTTTCTAGCACAGAATCAGAGTTTGTGGCAGTTTGTGTCGCTTCGTGTGGATTGATTTATATTAAAAATCTACTATTAAGTATGGAAATTAATTTGCAGTTGCCAGTAATAATTCATGAAGATAATCAAAGTGCCCTAAAACTACTTGATAACTTTGAAAACAACAAGCGTTGTAAGCACGTTGGTGTAAAGCTACATTTTGTTTTGGATTTAATTAGTGATGGAGTTCTAAATATTAATTATATTTGTACTAATGATCAGATAGCTGATGTGTTTACAAAGGCTTTAGGTACCCAAAAATTTGCAAAATTTATAAAATTGTTAAATTTGTTTTGATTCACAATTTTGAGAAGGGGGTGTTAATATTATCGATACTCTCTGCTCATCCCTATATAAAATGTTGAGGTTAGGTTAAGATATATAAAATACGAAGCATGTAATACGTTTTTGTAAAAAATGTTTTTATAAATTTGTATTTTCTACTTCACAATAATTATTATTAATAAACTACTTTTAAAGCACATCAGTTTTGCCTAATATTTGTAAAGTTATATCTTAAATCTAACAATGGTTATGGGCCCAGACAGCAAGCTCGCAGAGGGAAATTGATGTGTTGTTGGAAATTGAATTTGGAAGCTAAAGTATAAATTCAGTACTTAGTTGAGAACAGAAGTATTAACATTTGAAAGCAGTTGGAAAGTGTAAAAATGGCTAGTGTAGGAGTAGAAAATAAATAAAATTACATACCTCAACATGTATAATAATATAATATAATATAATATTATATATTTGCTTCAATTAATTTAAACTTAAATATTTTTATTCAGTTGCGAAAAAGCCAAAAAAAGATTTTTGTTTGTCATTAAGTTGAAGTGTTTCGTCAATTTGTTGTACTGCCATTGGTTTAAGCAATAATTTTATTCGTTTTTAAATTGACCAAGATATTTGTTGTTTTTATAATTTTTTTTTATGACACAAAGTAAAAGTTACCAACCAGTTACAGGATTTACAGAAAAATAAAACACATGAACAGTTTAACAATAATTTATTCCTAAATTAATTATAAGTAAGTAATTATAAAAAATACATTTTTTCCTACATTGTACATTAAAAAAATCATTGTCCTTTAAATAAAATTAATTTTGTGTCCTGATTCCTAAATTATTAGCAGTTTCAATAACATGTTCAGAAAGAATAGAAAAGCATTTTGATTCAATGACCTGCTGCATAATTTTGCTTTTTAAAATATTTATTTTCTTTAATTCACTTTCATTAATGCGTAAAAAATGTTCTGCAGTTTTACAAATCAAAATAACATTCTTTGATGGATATGTTAACCCTCCAAAATTCTTTTTTGTTATCAAGGAATTTAAAAACGATTCTTTTTTCCCCTATTAAGGCCATAACACACTCCTCGCACTTTATAGATTTTTGTAACTGACGTATTACAAATCCGGCAATGTAAACAATTATTTGATAGGAACAATCGCCTATTACCATTGAGTTCATTATATAGTTGTGATCAGAAAATATTTCCTCTAAAGAATATTCGTCAAAAGTCTGCTGTATTGTCCGTTTATTCATATTGATATTATCTTCAGGCTCTTAAAATCTGCTGGATCCCACCAATATGGGGATGTCCTCTAAGGGTATGCAATTTCCTACACCCCCGTCACGAATTTCGGCCCTAGCTAACAATCAACAAAATTATACGAAGCAATGAATTGGCGACAAGTGGGATTATTATTCCAGCCACCTCTTGCCTCAATAGATGAAAAAAACATTTCAAGGTGATCTCGACTTTATAAAGGGCCAAAAATGATAATTTTTCTTTTCATTTATCATTTCATAATAAGAGGGCACTCCTTAGAGAAATAATAAACCCAATAAAACTGGTTTTTCTTCTGGAGGTTATTATTAATTCATTATTTAAAAACTTTAATTTTGAAATAGTCTATACCTTCTTCAATAATTTTTTTGTTGGTTTTATGTTTTTCCCAAATAACGCCTTTTTGTATTGTGGAGGAACGACTATTTAATACGTCAAATAAAATGTTTATATTGGTAATAAATTTTATCGTCCCATAGCAACCCTGAAATTCCTTTAATTGAAGTTCATTCTCACAATAGCTCAAACCATCTGCAACTGATTGACTTACAAGTTGAACTGCTAATCGCACCTTCATTTTTTGGTTAAAAAAGTTTATATGAACTTTTCTTAATTTATTACTTAAATGTAAGCCTTTAGCTGTTTGTAGTTCATCTAATTTTTCAATAAATTCCCAATTTATTATATTTTCATTACCATCTTTAGATATTTTTTTCCCCAAAAGTATTTCTAATTAATTTTACCATGTGGCATGGATCAAAAAACACATAAACATTTTTTTGGTTCAGAGTAAAATGTTTTTTCATTAGTTAAGTCTGTTTTGCATCCCAACACATTAGCCATTGTGATATTTGATGGTGCACCATCAGAAGTATCAGAAGTTAAATGAGCACCAGTATTTTGTATTAGAGTGATGCATTGCATGCATACAATAGTGCTTTTTTGATTCCCATTCAAACCATTTGAAAAAAATTACCCCATAGGTAATTTGCATGACCCATTAATGCAGACCGCCATTATTACAAAGGGTCTGTTACTTCTTCATTCACATCACTATCTAAATCTAATCCATAGTTTACATATCCATGAAATTTTTTTCCATCCCACTCGATTTGTTTCCAAAGTGATATCTCGTCTATGATTAGCGAAAGAATAACACTCTTGGTGGATAAATTTACATGTCTTTTTAAAGTGTTGAAAGTTTCCTCAGTAAATCCAGGTTCAGCTCTTACATTTTATACCATTTACCTATAGTACTTCAATGCGGTAGGCAAGTATCAAATGTTTTTCTAACATAATCATATGCCTTCGGTGAAAAAAAGCAAAATGTTACTGCAAATTTGCGTATTTAAAAATATCTTCCCATACCTCCTTATTTTTTAATAATGGAGATTTAAAGTTCTTGCATAAATATTTCGCGAATTCATCATATCGAAAAGCCTATTAAAAATTCTGATAAATTCAGTAGTCGCTTGACTATTGTAAAAATTAGGATGTCCACTTTGCCTTAAAAAATGGATAGCATCTGCTACACTTGCCCTTATAGTTTGTGCAGCAAGTTTACCATTCATTTTCTTTTCAGAAAAATGTATATGCTGATTACTAAGGTAATTTGAAATCCTCTTTCTCTTTTTTTTCCTGTAAATCATGAAGTCTGTTTATAAATTTAAAGGATATTGGACCCAATGGGGAATTTAATTCTGTTTCATCCGAACAATTCCTACATAATTTAATCATATGACAAGCGTCCAATATACAATAAATTTTATTATCATTGCAAGGGAGCTTAATATGAGAAATTATTTCTTCTGAAGAAATCTTGAAACCCAACAAATGTAGCGTTTTCATATTTGTGGCACACCCATCGCATGTTATTGATTGTATGCAAATACCAATATCACTTAACTTTTCAATAGCTTGCTTTAACAACTCACATTGTATATTTCCTGAAATCTTATTAATAAAGAAATACGCAACTCGAATTTTAATTTTTTTAGAAAATGACACAATTTGAACAAGGGCTCCGTTGGCTTATTCTTCTAAATTGGGTGCAGCGATACCCCCATAATTAACATAACCAGTGCTTATCATTTTTTTATCATAGACTATTTAGGAACGAATAGACATCGAATCAAAAATTAATGCTACGTCTTGCATATGTGGGTTATCCTGAACATTATTTTTTAAATAATCAAATACTTCACTTAAAAAGCCCACTTCACAGTTCTAATCCGAGAACTATGAGGGAGTTTAATTTGTTCATGAACAAAATTGTACGGCTTTGGGCTATAAAAATAAAGGGTTAAAGCAAACTTTTTTATTTCGTCAGAGAATCTTCTTTGGGAACAAGCTATCTCTAAATTTTGAATCTCACTTTTAGCTAAATGCAGCATCAAGCCTTCAAAATTGTTTTGAAGAATGTTTTCCAAATTATAAGATGATTTACGTTTTTTCTTTCTTTTTGGTAATTTCTAGATGTTTTATTTTCTTTGAGGATGTTTGAGTGGAAACATTCACCGATTTGGTTATGTACAATAAACAGTGTTTAGGTGTATAGGTACGTCACTGTTACAAATATTAGTTCCCAAAAAAAATTTATTTAAAGTTGGTTATGAAATCAATACCGTTTTTGATTTGAAACTAGTTTTTGTCAATCTCAAAACTGACACAATGACAAAAAACTACAGTTTATGAGGCAACCCATTGCCAACTTTATTATAGGTATAAATATTAACTAAAAATATTAAAAGGGTATAATACTCATATTTACCTCTACCCAAGGCTCCACCTTAGGTTCATAAAAACGCTCCAACTTACGACGTTTTGCATTTTGTTGCTGATAATAAGTTGGAAAATTAAATACTGAGAGGGTTTTAAACGTTTTTTGCTTAAAACTGATTTTGAATAATCGTCTTCCTTAAAATGTTGACTGCATATTAGAGTATGACTGTTGCGGTAAAATTTTCCAAGCGATAAGCTTTTGTCCATTCTTCTAGAAGGGCTGGAGACTTCAAAGGAAAAATAGTAATTTTATTGTAATATTTAATGCAAAATAAACGTACAATAAAAAAAAGTTGTGATATGAGGTTATGTAAATTATGTTATTGGATTTATGTAACTTGAAAGCGACGGCTTAAAAATATAGATTTACTTATGATACTGGATGCCTTAATTCGGCATCCACACAGGATTTTACCATTTTCCAACGATAATTAAATCGATTTAATATGGGTGCATCGAATAAGATGTTTTTGATGATGATGCGTTTTTCCTATCTCTTGGTCTAATAGTAGACGTCATTTTAACAAGGCTGTCAACGTATATCTTTTTTTCCCCCAACTCAATAACTAAGTCATCAAATATTTTTTTCTGGATTAGTCTGATATATTAAAACATTTGAGGACACTATTTTTTGTCATACAGGAACAGCGAGCTTTAATTCTTCTTGAATTTCTCATTATTTTGTTATCCCATTTTCCATATTTTTTTTTCTACCAAAATACTGTTGACCTTTCTCTCTTTTCTTTGCATTGCAACGATCAGTCCATCAGTCATCTACTTCACATCTCTTTCGCAGTTTTATCTTCTTTTTTCTGGTTCTCCCAAAGAGAAGTCCGAGTCGGTGTAATCACTGTCACTATCCGAGTAGGGCACCAACAGATTATTTTTAGGTTTTTCAGCACTAAATGTACTAATAGACTCTAACAATCCATCTTGAACAATTGTTGAGTTTTGGTCATCTAGAAGTAAGTGATCTGGCTTCATAGAGTTTTTTTTGGTATTCTAACGATTTCATCGCCACAGCTTGATTGGCTTTGAGAAAAATTGAAAGATTGGTCTGTTTCTAGAAACATAGGTAACACTGTGGTATATTGCATATTGGGAACATCTTTAGGCAGGTAAGATAATGGTATAATTTTTTTTGTATATCGCTGCTCGTGTCTAGTCTTTCAGGGTAATTGTCGAAGTTTATATTATTATTGGATTCAGTTAGAACTGATTTAGTTAACTGATGTTGAGGCTCTAATATGTTGCTGTTAAATTCTGGGGAATATATTATGCTATCTATGTCATCAAGAAAAATGATATGCATGTCAGCTATAGAGCTATTTTCTGATGCAGACTCCAAGTCTGTCTTTTCTGAGACTTCTGACACGACTCCTGACATTTTTAAAGCTAATTCGAGAATTTTTTCAAAACGCGACAGAATCTGCAAAGAAAAAAATTATGTTTTGATATATAATATATATAAATATTATAAACATTATGGTTTAGGCAAAAATAAGAAATTGTGTCATTACATTAAGTCTTTTTTAAACACGATTTCTTATTTTTGCCTAAACCATAATCTTTATAATATCGTCGGTGTAATTAGCAAAGTACTTAACTGAAATGACTAAATTGTTCAGGAGGACAAAAAAACTATGAAAAAAAAAATGGATCTCATTATAAAAATAAAACATGTTTTATTTTAAGAAACATTTATTTTTAAACACATTTTACATGTTATAAAAGAAAAAATATAATCCTAGATACAAAAAAATGGAGTTACGCCATTTTCCAAACAAAGTAAACAAACATTTTTGGAGATAAGTATATAACTATAACTAACAACGACAATATTATTAAGACTGATTTTTATAAAAACCGCGATTTAGCAGAAATACCGAACTTGTCAAAATCTGGTTTTTTAATAAACAATAGACTTAATTTTTTACAAGTGAGGCAGGTTATCATAAAAACTATGATAATGTAGTTCCAAACTTCTCTTCAGTTGCTGTAAATGTGGAAACTTTTCTTTTTTTATCTTTGTTCTATCATTATGCAATGACACCATTGAGTGAAACGGAATAGTTTTAGCTTTCGAGTTAATTCGCACATGTAATTCAGCCCATTCCTCTTTTGTGTATTTAAGAGCCTTTATGTCTGTTACCACAGGATCTCCTGCTTTCTTTCCAGGTCTAATTGAGGAAAAAAAGTTTAAAGACTGATCAATGTTTTTAAAAAATGTATGATCTAAGTATTGTACAAAATAAGGAGATTTTTCGCAGGCAGTTTTACAAATATTTACATAATCTTCATGTACATTTAGGTATTTCTTTTTTATTTTACGCTCAATTGTTGAATGCATGCTATCAGCTTCCATTTGTGTATGTCTTTTGAACAAGTATTTTTGAGTAATAGTAAAATTTTTGAATCGCTAAATCAAACACTGCGTTGCGGTTCTGATAATGCAACCATCGCTGTATAGTATGTATTTCACGTTATTTTCAGATGGATGAGAATCAATGAAATTGGAAATAAAGCTATGATTGACGAAAATTCGTTCGAGCTTAAAGTACCCTCTGATTCATTCCATAGATAACAATATCCTTGAAACCGTTTCACATCATAGACAGTGAAATTATGAACTGCCAATTTAGTTTTATAATACAGCGATGACACGTTTGATTTGGGGCATAGTAGAACTGATTGTAGGTCCATTGTAAATACCTCATTACTTGACAACTTATCTTTAGCGGTTTCTGAGCGCGCTTCTTCTTTGAAAATGATGTGTTGGTTAAATTCAGTTTCAAACAAATTGTGAGTTTCAAACGCAACACAGACATCGCATTTGTCTTTCTTGGGTCTATGAAATAAAAAATTCATTTCATCAAATACCTTTGAAAATGTGGCACGAGAAAGTGGATTTACGTTATTTCTGGGGCTAAATTCGTTCTGATATTCTTTGAATAGCTGTGATTTGGACTCTCATATCGGTTCTAAGTACAATTTTGTTGAGCTGGCCCGGCAATAGTGCGATTCAAGTTTTGGAAGCATTTCAAAAAATGCTTTTAAATTTTCCATTTCAACATTCTTGCGGTGCTCGACCTCCTTTACAACTCTTCTAGCATTAGACGAGCGCACCCATTTTTTTACCGCGACCTCACCCAGACCTAATGTTTGTAAAAACATTTTTTTACACACACGAATTTGACTACCCTTGTTTTTCAAAAAAAACTCTGTAGATGTTGACCTCCTCGAAACTTTTTCGGTGCCTCTTTTTCTACATGTAGGTTTCACGTTGGTGAGTATTTGCACAAACAATTTTTTTCTTTCCACGTCAGCTTCCAAAACGTCTCAAATATTATCCGTCGATCATCTTCCAGTAGAGATCTACATTTTAGCTTGCAGTCTTTATTTTTACTTAGTTTGCACATGCACGTGGATTTCATTTCTTTTCTTTCTCTTTTTATGTCGTATTTCCATGTCCCTTCAATTTTTTTCGTCCCACAATATTCTTGTCCTAACTCCCTCATTTGGCGATTCTTCTTCGCAACTCAGTCTTTTGCGTTTTCTGCCTGTGGCTTCCTCCAAACCCGGCCTTTCTCCATTGTTGAAGTCATTATGTTCGTTTTCATCATGGTTCTCTCTGGTTTGACAATTATCATCAGATTGGCTTTCAACTTCAGAGTCATCCTCACTTGAAGTTTGCTCATTTGGTGGAATATAATCCAAATCTAAATTTTGTGCGTTGTCTTCTAACATTTCGTAGTCATGATGGGTGATATTGATATTATGAGAGAAGTCTGCGAAACTTGCCTGTTCTTCTGGATTATGGCTAGACACAGCTAACACTTGGGAAAATAGATTGGTTGATCAATAAGAAGAAAAGAGTTTTTAGCATTTAAAATAAAATTTTGCATATTATTCAGTAATGTATTATTTTCCTCTGTTTCGCTCCATCCATGTAGGGATACATTTCCTGAAAGAAAAGCTCTTTTGTAAACGAAGTCAGCAGAAAATATGACAAAAATAGCAGAAAAAGTTGTTTTGTTTAAAAAAAAAGAAACGACATTAACAAAAAATAATTTCAATTTTATATTTGAAAAAATTAAAACTCTAAAATATCACTTACCTATGCGACCGGTAGCATTTGATGACGGTAAAATAATATTATCTTGCGCAATTTGTTTAGCAGTAACGTCACTTAAAATTTGGGTTGCATTGGTGATGCTTTCTGTAAATAAATTACCTACATTAAATCATTTTTAAACTCATTATTTATGTTTTTCACTATGATGGTTTTTATTTTGCGACATACATTTATAAAAAAACATATCAGAATAATTTTAAAAAATACCTGTACAATGAGCGGAATTAAAGGAATTGGCAACATCTTTATCAGTGGTATTTTCAACCAAACTCAGTATCTTCAACGTTCGTGATGACATAGTTTCTTTCACTATAAGCAAAATAATTATAATAATATTATTATAACTATATTAGGACTCAATGAAATGGAAATGCCCGCAAATGACGTATCTCCATGACATAAATCATCGAGGTAGCAGTAAAATTGCGTATCTCCATGTTAACGGTTATGACTTGAAATTATATAATAAATACATATTTTATTACTATAAAAACCACGCACAATTGGTTTCTAACGTTAGATTTACCTTTTCCAATTTAAAAACTAATATTAAGCAGCAATATACTCCTAAATTTCCACACAAGCCAAGCAACGTATACTGTAACGTAAAAATGTACGTGAACTGACGGTAGATACGAACATTTCCAGTCAAAATATGGCGCACTGGAGTTACGACTTATTCCGAATAGTATTTATTTGACCAAGTTAATTAAATTGGAGTTCAGCAATTTTCTAGCGCATTTATTTGCGTCTGTTTTAATAGAAATCGAATTTTGGCTAAATAATGGAGTTACGCACTTTGCTAATTACACCGACGATATGTATTATTACTAATATGTATCGAACTATTCCGAAGACAGACTAGTCTACATGTTGAGATATGTAATTTTATTAAATATCTCTTACAATCAATTTAAATTTAGATATTTTGACTTAGTTGTGAAAAAGTCAAAAAAGAAATTTTGTTTGTAAATCTAAACGTGAATAATCTAAACACACTTAAAAATACTAAATTAGTTGGCGAATGATTCGATAATAAAAATGTGTTTGATAGTTGCGGCAAATTATAGGAACGAATATTTTTACTAGTACTTTCGATTTTTAATGGATATCCAAATAAAATAAAATAAAATAGAAATAAATTAAAATGTAATACTATTACACGTTCACAAAACAAACCGGTTAACTCCATTTGAAAATAAAAATTCTTAAATATCAATTTTAATGCAAACAAGCTAACTCCAATATTTACAATAACTCTTTTTTAACCGAAAAGAATTTAAATAACTAACCGATTATTTGCTTAAAAGTTAAACTGACTTACCTTTCATAAGTTGGTTCAGTTTTCATCAATAGAAACACAGTAAATAATACTCAAATCAACGTTAGTTTAGGGACATTGGGATTTTATGCGCGTGGTTGTCACACTTTATGTTTAAAATTAAGAGATTTCGTTTTGTAGAACGGTAGCGATTTTACTAAATGTACTTAATAGCAGCACGAACTCCGCCCATGTTGCTACGTCATCGCGGAGATATGAAAACGTACGCGATATCAGCGCGTTCTCCTAAATGTACTGCGTACCAGCACAAAGTAGTTATTGCAAGTAAATATTTCCAACATTGATTACTACTTAAATTAATTAATAAAAACAAAAATAAAATAGTTTTATTAGAATTATAAATTTGTGTGTATGTTTTAATGAATTTTAGCATTTGGTTTATTTTTAGTTATATTATCTTTCAAAGATTGCTTAATTTTTGTCCGCTTGCGTTTACAGCTAATTTCTTCATTACTAGGACGTCCTGCCATTAACCTTTTTCTGCCTATTTTCAAACCCTCACGTTTCTTTCGTCGGCTTATTGCAGTAGGTTGAACTCCGATTAGCTTGCCTCTATTTGATGCATTGTGAGAGTAAAAGTTACATAACTGAGATGGTGTTTCGACCGATTGAAGTGCCTTTATATATTTGAGAATTACGTTTTTATTGCTTTCATTAATGTGTGTTTCCGTTAATGAAGCTATTCTACCAAACTCGGCTTTTAGTGACTTCACGATGGGCGAATAATCTGGAGCTGAATTTTTATCGTTTTCACTGTTTTCATTGTGTTGCAAAAATAATGTATCAGATGATTTTTTAGACTGCAAAATATTCATACTATTAGTTTTGTTTTCTAAAGACATATTTAGAAAAAAATCTTGTGGAACATTATTTGATCCAACTGCCATATATGCCAACTTGATTTTATCATTTTCTGTTATTTTCGGGCAATTTTCTGTTAACGCGCAAATTTTTTGCTCAACGGCACAAATATGTTTACAGTAAGCACCTCCGCCACCACTAGGACAATCACAAAATGTATGGTTTTTCGTGGTGACTGTATATAACATATGGGCGTCTTTGGAAGAAGTGACGGAAAACGTACAGTTATCTATAATTTGTACTTCTAAGGAATTTGATTTATTTTTGAATTTATCGTATAAAATATCACCTCGAGTTACTCTATTATTGGCATGATTTAACATTCTTCTAACATGATATGATTCCAAAATATTAACGATAAATTCTATCAATGCCACACTATTAGAGGTTTTACATCTTGATAGAATGATGTCCTTAAAAATACGAATCGATGATTCTACGTAATTATTCGTGTTATGGCCTCTGGTTATAGAATTTTTGCGAAACAAAATACACCATTCTTCACGTCGAGCCCAATATGATTCAATATACATGATGAGATTTTGGTACTTAATTGCATGATCTATGAATATTTTATAATGAATTTCGCAATCTTCAAATGTGTCAGCATATAAAATGTTCCTAAATAGCAGCATCAATTCCTGTCGATGTGACTTTTCAATTCCGTTCTTACTTTCCCATAACCATCGCCAAACAGCTTGACAAACGTGGAAAGAGCACAGAAACAACTGTGCTTCTGGAAAGGCTGTCGATAAGGCCTTCCTTTCTGCAGTTGAATCGTCTGTCATAAATACTGTTGGATACGAATTGCCACCAAAACTCTTAGGAAAATATTTTCTCAATGTTCTAAAAGCATGCGTATATACTTCTTGTGTTTGCGCTGAGTGCAATAAACATGCCAATGGTATACCACCAATTTTATGAGCTCCTAAAATAAATGTTACGCATGTTGATGTTTGGTCACAAGAACCAGTCGTGTCTACAAAACAAATTTCCGATGCAAATTGTTGTTCCTGGGCTCTTTTCATAAGTGGTGTCACAACTATTACTACAAATGGGTTTTCTTCTATGATAATATCAACCCCAGTTTTATTGTAGTATTCCTGTTTCGTTCGAATTGTATTTAAGACACTTTCAAAACTTCTTTCGCCATAATTGACTTTCCTGAAATAAAATAATTCTAGTAATATACAGAGTGTTCCAAAAGTAAGATAAAATATTTGAGTGAGTGAATCTTGAGTTGATTTTATGCAATAAACTTCATATGAACATATGAACATATGTCCTAAATGTCTTAAATTTTGAAATACAGGGTGGTAAAATGTTCAAAAAATTATCTTTTTTTTTTTTTTTTTAATTTATGATACCACTCTAAATATTTAAACGAAATTTGGTACATAGCTACTATGCGTTGAGAGTCACTTTCTGGTGTAGAACAATTTTTATTATTTCTTCCAGTGACGTTCGAGGTTTGAATTAAATATTTCTAGATAAAAATATGGTACGCCACTGCATTTTCTTATAACAAAAATTATTTTCATAGTTCTCATTTACTTCTGAGCAAATTTGATCTGTTGATTTTCTTCCGTATGAGGCATGGTTTTCGCGTAGAAAATTAACACATATTTTTCAGCATGGTCATATGGCGATAATGTCGCTCTTTTATTTCAGATATTAATGTAGCAAAATGTTTGTTAATTGTTTTATTTTTACTCAAAAGAAAATGAGAATTGGTTTTCATTTAACAATAATTTTACCAAAAGGTAACACACAACAGGGAAAACAGCAACTCTTCAGATCTTTAAAAAGTTTCTTTGTAAATACGTACCTCCATTCTTCATATAAGTAAATAACTTCGCGTTCTCGTGGATTTATGTGAGAATCAGCTAAATGTACAATCACGTCCTTGTCATGTAAACTCATTATTTTCATCTCGTGAAATGACCTAGCTGTACTTGGTGTCATACCGTCATTAAAATAACCAATGTAAGCGGTTTTTGTATCTTTTGACATATTTAAGTAACTGTATGCCTCAGCTACATGGATCAAATGACTGTGTTGAAAATTAATCTACAATTCAATATTTATATTTAGACGTTTGATAATTTATAGATACCTAACTAGTATATTATAATAATGGGATGGGGGATTTAAGGAATTTATAGAGGATTTAAAGAGATTTAAAGAGGTACTTAAATCGCCTTATTTAAATACCTCTTTATAAACCACGTTTTTTGTTGCATTTTCTGGCTGTAAAATAGCCAAGCTACTACGCGAACTTACTCTAGAGCATGCGAAATAGAGCTGACCATGGGAAAAACATTTTAAAATCTTAGAATGTTAAAATAAATTAAAAAACACATGTTCAACCGTTTTTCCTAATTGACCGTTTTATAGATAAAAAATATTATAGTATTTAAGGGATGGATTCACCGCTTAACCCCTTTGAACACCCTGTATGAATCTTTAAAAAATCTTAGAATATGCAAAAAATTAAATAAAAAACACGTGTTTAAGCGTTTTTCGGAAAATCCAACTTTTTTTTAAATAAAAAATATAACATTTAAGGGGTTATTTCACCTCTTTGAACATCCTGTATAATTCATTAAAAAATCTTAGAATATATAAAAAATAAAATAAAAATATACGTGTTCAAGCGTTTTTCAGAAAAACTGGTTTCTAAATAAAAAAATATTTTTAAGGGGTGGTTTCACCCCTTTGGACACCCTGTATGAAACTTAGGAAAATCTTAAAATATGTAAAAAAAGAAAATAAAAAACGCGTGTTGAAGCGTTTTTCCGAAAAACTATCCGTTTTTTAAATTTAAAAAAATAATAATATTTAAGGGGTGGTTTCACCCCTCTGAACAACTCTGTTTGAATTTTTGAAAAATCTTAAAATATGTAAAAAATAAAATAAGAACTTGTTCAAGCATTTTTCCGAAATAACCATTTTTTAAATAAAAAATATTATAGTATTTAAGGGTCGGTTTCACCCCTTTGGAGATAATGTATGAATCTTTAAAAAATCTTAAAATATATAGAAAATAAAATAAAAATATACGTGTTCAAGCGTTTTTCAGAAAAACTGGTTTTTAAATAAAAAATATATTTAAGGGGTCGTTTCACCCCTTTGGACACCCTGTATAAAACTTAGGAAAATCTTAAAATATGTAAAAAAATAAAATAAAAAACGCGTGTTGAAGCGTTTTTCCGAAAAACTATCCGTTTTTTAAATTTAAAAAATATTAATATTTAAGGGGTGGTTTCACCCCTTTGAACAACTCTGTATGAATCTTTGAAAAATCTTAAAATATGTAAAAAATAAAATAAGAAGAACATGTTCAAGCATTTTTCCGAAATAACCATTTTTTAAATAAAAAATATTATAGTATTTAAGGGTCGGTTTCACCCCTTTGGAGATAATGTATGAATCTTTAAAAAATCTTAAAATATATAGAAAATAAAATAAAAATATACGTGTTCAAGCGTTTTTCAGAAAAACTGTTTTTTTAATAAAAAATATATTTAAAGGGTGGTTTTACCCCTTTGGACACCCTGTATGAACATCTTAAGATATGTAAAAAAATAAAATAAAAAACACGTGTTCAAGCGTTTTTCCGAAAAACTAACCGTTTTTTAAACAAAAAATATATTAATATTTAAGGGGTTGTTTCACCCCCTTAGAATTTGAATTTTGAAAAATCCCTTCTTATCGAATCTCTATACCCTAAAATCAATCTCTATGCCAAAATTCAGCCTTTTATGTCAAGCGGTTTGAGCAGTAGCGTGATGAATGAGTGAGTGAGTGAGTGTATGAATGAGTCAACAACTATTTTATATATTAGTATAGGTTAATTGTGATCTTACATCAATTACAGCCGAGAGACCTTTCTTCAAATTACTATCGTTCCTTATAGTAAATCTATTAATCTTCTTAATTTTGATATCAATAGATGCTTTGCAACCCATTCCTTTTACTCGCGTATGACTACGAACTCTGTCATTGTCTTTAATTTTTCTAAAATTCTAGTGATGACACACATAATTTTCGATATACCATTGTTTTCAAATTCGGCCAAGAATTTCTGACAATCCATTGTGACTTCGTGGATTCGCCAAACTTTTCTATCCATCTATTACATTGCACCCTACTATCTGTGTTTGTTGTATTTATATCGAGATTTATATTCAAGTTTGTTCTCACACACGCTTGAAACTCCGATACATTTTTAATTGACGTGATTTTTAATACATCTTCATTATTTAAATTCATATACTGTCTTAGTTGTTTTTCATCCACATTCACAAATTCACTTGAACTAGTGCTAGCCATTATACCACAGCATTTATATATTAATATTAACCTTTTAACACCACCGATTAAATAAATGCAGCTATTTGCTCAAAAAACTAGACATTACTGTTGTCTTTAGAAGAACAAAATAAAAATAGTTCGGAAAAACGCGGCAAAACGCTGACATATTATATATTATGTGTTAACATGCAGTACATTTAGGAGAACGCGCTGATATCGCGTACGTTTTCATATCTCCGCGATGACGTAGCAACATGGGCGGAGTTCGTGCTGCTATTAAGTACATTTAGTAAAATCGCAGAACGGTAGACGGTTAAATAGTCATAGCGACTGGTGCAAATAACCATTTTTTATAAAAAATGGAATTGGCTTGTTTGCAGATTAAGCCGCCGATAAGTAGGTTTTTAGTAATAATTCACTAGGCCACCATTTTGTTTTGCCATATTAGATTTTTACCAAAATGTTTCCAGGTTATCCCCATATCGCCGCTTCAAAATAATACTGACGCAAGTGTATAAACGGTAATTGTTCAGAACAAAATAAACCATTTTAAGTTTTTAGATTTTTTAGATAATTTTAAAAGTGTTAGATATAGAAATGATTTTTAAGTAATTTATGACTTAATAACCAAAAATAAAAAATACTTAATTTTTTAATGATTTTTGAAGATACGTATCCAGAATAAAAGAAACATCAGTCATTTAGGTCAATATTTTTATTTAAAAAAATGGAATTAAATGTGAACTTTATTAATTACTACTTCTAAAAATAATTGAGGTAGGTACCTAAAATGTCCTTATGTATTGCCAACATAAAATCAATAAAAATGTAACACGTCAACCTATTTAAATGGCAGGTATAACTATAACTATATATATAACTAGAAACTATAATGTAGTCAACTATAGGAATTTGACTGTGATTGATACAAATTCTAATAATAATAACAAAAAAGAACAGGTATAGGCTTTGGGTAGGTCTTATAAAATAAAGTAAATTTATTGAAAACAAACAGCGCTCATAAACGTAATTTAAATAATGTTTATGTTCAAAAGTTAAAAAAATTAGGCTGTAACAGAGTCATAAAAATATTTGTAGAACTTAGGAATAATATTACTCTGAACTAAACTGTTAAGATCTTTCTTCTTATTTTCCGACAATGGAATACTTTTACAGTAAGCTTGCTTAATATTTATAGAATTATCATCTTTTAAACCAGAACGCCTTTTTTTCGGTTTAAAAGATACCCACTTCCAATCCACCTGCTTGTAGCTCGTTTTGAACCGAAATACATTGCTTCCCTTTTCAAACTTTAATATCCGAACATCGTTTATTTTAACGTCATTACCATCGACATCTTTGGATATTTTCAAACCCATGTTGTCGTATAAAACTTTGACATCTAAAAAATCTTTATATCCCATTTCCTTGACTTTTATCGGGTTTCCTTTTTTTAGCGCTTCGAATAACTGAAACATATTAGTCTGGGACATAGATAGGTCCTGATGTTTTTGGTACTATGCACTGTATCTCCCTTATTTTGAGTATGACGGCGCACCAAATATTTATGAGTAATTGAGTTGATGTTTAAACGTTCTACAGCGTATAAATAGGCACAGACCAGAAACCTAAAACAGTTTTAAATTACCGTAATCAGCTTGCGTTAATTTATACTACACTGTTTTTTAAGTTTAATTTTTATTGCTGCAAATACTTCATACTACAGCCAAAAATATCTCTAGTAAAGTAGTTATTCAGAAGTTCTAATTTATTTTGACGTAGCTATTTTTTTGTTGTCCCCGACAGTTGTCCGAGAAGAAGACCGCATCTATTCCTGGTTTGTTTTTGGATATCTCTTGTAAGTAAAGGAAAACACAAGAAATATGTGCATAATTTACCTATGGGAAATTTAAAATAAGAAACTTTAACTGGTTTATTTGTAAAACTGAAACTAACCTAACCTAACTTAATCGCATTTTAGTTCACTATTATTTTTAAAAAATTACACAATTTCTGTACTCCCAATAACGTTAAAGCAGTTAGTCTGCTGTGTGGCCCATTGGGACAGGCATAACAGCCTGCAAATCATAAACAGTCAACATATTTTTTTAGTTCTTAGCACTTCCCTTCTCTTCATCTTTATCCTTTCGGCTTAAGTCCTTCTCTTCCATGTGCATTTTGTAAGAATCCTCTAATTTCGACTTTTCATCAACAGCATTTTTATGTAACTCGCAGAGGTCACACTCTTTTTTGGGAACGAAGAATCCGATATTGTATACGGTATTAAATATTTTTGCGTAAATATCATTACTTGCAGGGTTTTTAGCTGATCTTTCTTCCGAAAAATGTCTGAAAAGCTCTGCAAAAGAAATCACACCATTGCCGCGAAGTATCACTTCTTACATACTGACTCTCGACCCTGGGGATGCTATCAATATGCTTTCTAATTGAATTTAAAATCTCATCACTGGTTTTCTTATGATTGCCATGTTTTCCACGTTTGTCAGTGGGTATTATTCCAGTTCCACTTATTTTTGAAGGAATTACAGTTCGTAAAGTCCTCTCCGATAACCCCAAAGCATTTAGCAAAAATGTTTTGCAGACTCTTATTTCGCAAATAAAAAGCACAGTTAGGTTTTCTTCTAGCAGCTGCTGAGATTCTCCTGTAACTAAGTAAACTGTTAAACACATGACCCCAGAAAATCTCGCTGCTGCCGTAAAGCCTGCTAGATCCCAATATTGTTGAAAAAGAGACCTTCTAAAATGTTCTGGCAGTTTTCCTGAACAGTTTAGCTTGATCTAGTTAAAGTTTTTTCAAAAAAGTACTAAAGCCAGTTTCACCTTTCGGTATACCTTCTTTTGAAGCATCAGTTATACAAATGCTTGTGCTACAACTTTGATTAGATTCTTTTTCCATATTTGCATAACCTGACTGGTCGGAATGGTTTTCATTTATAATGTTGTTATTAATTGGTAGCATTGGTTCGCCTTTCGGCTTACACTATCTAGTTTGTTCTGAAGGAACTAGAGCTTTCATTACTTAACTCATTGTGAGAGCGAATAAAATTTTCTCTGGAACAACGTGAAATATTTTTTTCGCCACTTAAGAGTTTCAAAAATGTTGTCACTATGCCAACTCATTTTTAGAATATTAGAATGCAACGTAAAAAAGATGTCTTCTGAAAAAATGACAATAATAAATAAAAGGCTAACGCTTTAATTTAACAAGGCCAGCCCCTCTTTTAAATTGTGTAAGAAATTTTTAAAATTTTGGTAAAACTCATCATAGTAGGTATAGAGCGTGTTTTTTTAGATTGCACGATTATTTTCCAGACAACATAGCAAAAATATAAATCTAAAACAACAATGACCTAAGCTACAATTACGACGTTTTTGTAATGAAACAATAAACTAAAGTAACAAATATTCAAGAAATAAATAACACAAAGTACACTTACGTCGTTATTTATACAAAACCTAAAAAATAAAAATCACAACTGCCCGTCGTCATTAGAACTTGCGACGTTCTTGCACTGAAACGTGAGTGTACTGTTAAAGAGCTACAAACGCACCTAAAATTTCCTTCGTTATTCAAGCGGACTGATGGCGGAAGTCGATGCTAATTCCATAACGACATAACTGCCATCTAGTGGTCAAATATTTAGTACAATTACGGCATTACTTCCACATATCGCTGCTCCGGCAGAACAGTGACCCAACTGCAAAAAGCATAATTATTCACGAGAGGTAAAAAACGAAAACGGTTTGTCGTTATCTGTCCCCAAAACTTTGCATATATAGTTGTAACTTTGCAAATGCCATAATAGTAAATTAAATATGCGCCAGTTTAACCCACTAGTTATATCTGTAAAATATGCCTTTGTTTTTGAAGTTATGTCATTATTTCTCCAAAAGTGACGGATTAAAAATTGATAGTTGTGCAAAACATTTTATTAGTAAATTTAACAGTAATCTAAGTATTTATAAAAAAGAAACAGATAACTCTATAAGCAACTCTAGCAAAAATAAACAGTCTAAAGGTGACGTTTTTTAACTTAAATTGACTAAAATAATTTTTTCAAACTGATAGGAACGATAAAAAACACTAATAGTTACGTAAAGTACCTACCTACCTTACTACCAACAATATTCTAAAGTAAAAAAATATTAATTTAAGATAGACTCAAAAAATGGTTTATAAAACCCAGGAATAATTTTACTATCAATTAAACGTTTTAGGTCTTTCCTTTTTGTTGTCAGCGACTGGAATTTTTTTGTATAAACAGGCTTTCTCTGAATCTCTTCTAATGGTTTCACGTGAAAGTGCGTCGTTTTTTAGATCTAAACTCTACACAATCCAATTTCACTTGCTTCTAACTTGATTTGTACCTTAAGAAAGGGTCCCCTTTTTTAATTTGTAGTAACTTTACTTCACTTATTTTAAAATCATTCCCTTGTATATTTTTTGTTAAAGTGAGGGCCGTTTCCAGTGCCGGAACTAGGAATTTTGCGCCCGCGGCCTGTGTTAGGGCGGCGCCCCTATTATATACATTTTATAACCAGATGAAAACAGCAAATAACTTTTTCAAATAATTTTTATTATTATAATTTTTTTGTTTTTACAGGTACTCAGGTACAAAAGGGCTAAATTTGGCATTAAAATAAAATATAACATGAAATACAAAAAAAAAACAACTCTGATGTTACGAGATAATATTACACCAACTAAAATACAAAATAACAAAATAAACGAATAACTAGGTAAAATAACAAAAAAAAAACAGAAATTAAAGCTAAACTTTGGGTATAAAAAAACAAACTAAATTTGAACTTTTCTCGCTTTTGAAGCCGCAAACTCATCAATGACTTCATTAAAATCAATAGAAAAAGATAATTTTCTTTCTATGCTCAAAATGGCCATATTAGTGAGCCTGTCCTGTCCAATCGATGATCTTAAATAATTTTTTATTAGTTTCAATTTACTAAATGATCTTTCACATGAAGCTGTTGTGACTGGCAAGGTAAGAAACACTCTAAGAGCGATATCAATATTTGGATATACAGATTCCCACTCGTTTTTTCTAATAAAATTTCTAAATGGCTTAAAGATTGTAAGTCTTCAATATGAGAAGATGCTTGAAACCTAAAACTATCAATTTCATTAACAAATTCAAATGCATCTAAATCTTGGTCATATTTTAGAGCCAAATCAGCAGCATGTCGTTTCATGTCATCTGCAGAAAACATCTTAAGTGATTTACCAGTTAAAAAATTAAAATCATCTGCAACGCTCTGAAGAGCACAAAACCGTGAATTCAGGTTAGTTAGAATGACATCAACAATTTGCAAGCATAAGATTTTAAATTTGTTAATTTCACTTAAATTGCTTGCTTCGTCAGAGCAAGACTCGTCTACCATTTTTTTTACTTTTCTCTTTCTTCTAATTGCAAATTCTGGTTCCATATCTACGGACTCAGAAATTTGATTAGCTTTTTGCAGGACATTTTCAAGCAAATTCTCTCTAAGGGATTGAATTTCCTCAACAAGCCCTTTTATTAAATTAGACCCATCCAATACCGTTACAGATGTTCCCTGCAGAAGTATACTAACTTTATTAATTTTACTTAAAATTGCGTTCCAGAAAACAAGAAGACATACAAATTTATAGTCCAAAAGCAACTTTAAAAATGATTTAGAATCAGCAGTATCAGAATCTGTAAGTAAGTCAATTACTTCTTTAAAGTTAAATACAAGAGCTTTTATACCTTCACTTCGGGTACACCACCGGGTATCACTGTGACCCTTAAGCCTAGTTTTTAAGGTGGAAACTAAAATTTCCCAAATTACAAAAAAATTAAACAAATTTTGAACAGTCCCAAAAAAAGTTATTATTTCTGGGGAACATTTAGCTGCATGATAAGCTACCAAATTTAAACTATGGGCAGAGCATGGGACAAACCGGGCAAACTTATTTAAATTTAATATTTTTGCTTGAACGTCGTTATATTTTCCCGCCATATTGGCACCGTTGTCGTAAGCTTGACCCCTGATGTTGTCAATATTAAGTCCGTCATCAACCAGTTTTGAAGTAATTTGATTTGCCATTGCATCTCCAGTTTTGCCCGTAACCTTTATAAAATCGATGAAGCTCTCTTCTATGGAACATTTGGTTTGGCTGCATCGGACATATCTAATAATTTGTGACATTTGCTCCTGGTGGGATGTGTCTGGTGTGCAATCCAACATTAAACAATAATATTTTGATTCGACTATATTCGAAATAATTGTTTTTCTTACTTTCTGTCCAATCAAATGTATAAATTCATTTTGAATCATAGGCGAAAAATATGATATTTGGTTTTTGTTATGAGATTTAATGTGACTTGCAATTGTGGGATCGTAATGACTTATAAGTTCAATTGTATTTAAAAATTTACCACAATTTGGATGTCCAATAATTTCTGATGATCCCCTCAATGCATCATTGTTTTTAATGCAATGTAATATGACACTAAGAATATGGCGCCATTTTTGTTTTTCTGTCAAAAGTAATTTTTCAGTTTTATCGTCGATTAATGCGCTCATCCTAATACCTCTATCGAATTCCTTCCATTTCAAGTAGTTCTCTTTGTGAGATAGTGAATTTTCATGCCGAGGAATAGCAGGATTTAAATGTTTCCAGTCTGAAAAACCGGTTTCGCAAAAAACACCAAATACCTTTCGGTCAAAAAGTTTACAAGGAAAGCAATATAAGGAATTATTTTTCCTGCAATAAATCAGCCAGGATCTTTGTATTGTCTCTCCATTCACCAGAACTTTATGAAACCATTTTTTGTCAAACTGCCTATTATTTACAACTGGATATACATTCATGTCATCTCCCGGGTCGCGTAAAGGCAGACAGTACCATTATACAACGCTCGTATGCGTTCAGACGTGGTACACTATGACGGTCATTTTAAGCATGTTTTTGACAGACACTACGTACCTTGTGGTAGCGCAGTAGCTCAAAACGGATGCTCGTATGCGTTCAGACGTGGTACACTATGACGGTCATTTTAAGCATGTTTTCGATAGACGCTACGTACCTTGTGGTAGCGCAGTAGCTCAAAACGGACGCTCGTATGTTTCAAACATGGTACACTAAGACGGTCATTTTAAGCATAGTTTCGATAGACACTACGTACCTTGTAGTATTGAGAAGTAGCGCAATTGCGACTAGTTTCAACTGATGATCGTCGACGCGACGGCGAACCGAATTCTTAGAAGTCTTAATAATAATAATAATATAGGTTTATTTAATATTTAAAAATTACATTGTTTTATATTACATATACATGTCAACTTTAATGAACTAAATACACCCCAAGAAGTATTCCTTGTTTTGGGGGAAACACTTATGTAAATATTTGTATCAATTATTACATTTATATTCTAAATTTAATTATTTATTTTTTTATGAAGTACGAATTTTATTCAATGTATGAATTATAATTAGAATATTTCAATTAACATTTTGGTTTGATAATTCAAAATATTTCCATAATCTTTGATGAACTATTTCTAGCCAATATCAATTTTTTAACTTCCAATTTATATTTACGAAAAGATTTAATTTTTTTTATATATTCTGGCAAATAATCATAAATAATTAGGCAATATTTATAATTCTTTTTTGATATCGTTTTTTGTATTTGTGGTTTTATTGATATTTCTTTTTTAAATCTTGTATTGTATATGTGGTCTTGGTATTTAAAAAATGTTTATTTTTAAATATATTTTTTATAATATTATAAATAAAAATTTCTCTGATACTCATTTTGTGTGAATCTTCAAATAATTTATCAGAAGGATAGAAAAAATCTTTTTCATAAATTATTTTTAAAAATCGTTTTTGTAAAATTTCCAATTTTTTTATTAGTAACTGATTTCTGAAACATGGTCGGTTGGCAGGAAATCCTACTTCTTCGCATATGGAGCAACCACTGATTTTTTAAAAGTTTAATAAATTATTTGTTAATGGTTTTAGTTTTTTTCACCTTTGACTATCACAGCTAAAGCTTGGTTTGACCTGCACTGTGTATATGAGTTGATTGGAATAAAATAGAATCTTAGATTTAAGTTTTGGTTATTGTGACTATGAATTATTATAAAGACAAAAATTGTTATAAAAAAGGCTCTTGCAATGTTTTAAACATTTATTTGAATATTATAAATATTATAATACATCTAATGCGATTTCGCATTGGGCCGATTAAGCATTACATTTTGAGCTAGACATCTTTTTCTTTTGCGACTTGATTGATTTAATTCATTGTTAGATGGTCTACCTGCCTGAATTCGTTGACGGCCACTAGTTAAGCCAGGTCTTGATTTTCTACGTGAAACGGAAGTAGGCTGAATCCCGATTTTTCTAGACAGATTTATTTTGGTGTTGGCAAAAAAGTTTTCAACTTGTGCAGGGGTGGTAATCTTCTCTAAATATTTGTTCAGTTTAATAACCATATCAGTCATACCAGGTGATTTATGAAGTGCTGCTATTTCTGTTATGTTTAAAAAGTTCTTTGACAGGTTGGCAACAGCTTCTTTGTGAACTATGTCATTAGTATTGGCTTTAACTATATCTTCTTTCTGATTGATATCTCCTGCTCCAAATGGTTGTTGTTCAAATATTTCGGTGCTCATAGTGCTTACATTGTAAGTTTCAGTATGTGCAACATCCATATTTTTATAAAAATCAGCCGATACGTTTTCACCTAAAGCAATTTTCGCGAAATCGACTTTATCTTCATTGGTCAGCAGAGGTGCAGTTTTTATATATATTTTGCATTTCTCTTGTACAGCACAAAGATGCTTGCAAAACTGTCCACCTTGCCCAAATGGACAATCGCACATTGCAATGTCGGTACACACAGTATATAACATATGACTGTCGGCCTTCGAGGCCACATGATAACATGATGGGTCAATTTCAATTACAGTTATGTCTTTTGCTTTTCGCGCAAATTTCAGATATGTTAATTCCAGTTCACTGCGGCGAGAATTTGAAAATTCAAGTAAACGACGCTTATGGTATTTTTCAAATGAATTGGTAATAAATTCAACTAAAGCGCATGCATTGAAAACACGGCAACGCTGCAAAACTATATCTTTAAAAATCCGTATTGATGCCTCTGCGTAATTGTTAGTATTATTACCACGGGTAATGAGATTTGCTCGGTAATGCAAACACCATTCCTTGCGTCGCTCCCACAATTGTTCTAAATGAAGTTTTAAATTATCATATTGCTTTTTCTCCAAATATTTATTTAGGTCGGAAAATAATTCTTCACAATCCTCCTGGGCCTTTGCATACATTAACTCTTGAAATCGAAGCATTATGACTTTTCTGTCGGATTGGGCAATGTTATGTTTGGACTCCCATAACCAACGCCAAAATGCTTGGCACATATGAAAGACGCAAAGCTAAAGAACAGATGATGGAAATACCGATCTAAGCGCATTTCTTTCTGCTTCGCTATCATCCGTTAGGAATACTCGTGGAAAATCTTGTTCTGAAAATCCTTCCTTCATATATATTTCTTTGACAGCAGCAAAAGCAAGGACATAACTTCCCTTTGTCTGTGCTGTGTGCAGTACTACGGCTAGCGGAATTGCTCCAACTTTGCTTGCCGTAAATAAGAAAGTCACACAAGTGTTGGTTTGATCACAGGAGCCGCTTGAATCAACGAATGCCGCTTCTTTTGTAAATGAACGTCTAGCGGCCCTTTTCATGATTGGGGTGACAACAGTAATTATTAGTGGGCTTTCTTGAATATATACTGTGATACCACTAGCACTAAATTCTTCTTGTCTCTCCCTTAAAATAGATATTACACTCCTTTCAGTTCTTTCACCAAAATCTTGCTTCCTAAAATATTTCATATATGTGAAATATAATAACAGAAAATTGCAGAAAATCCCGAATAAGAGATACCTACTACTTAATGCGTGATTATTATTCATTATTACTCTCCAAGAAGATCATAAATCTTGAATAAGTATAGGTAATAATTTTACAAGTAAAGCTTTCATGTCTGCTCAGTTTTTCCGCTTGTAAGGTAAATTTTGCTATAAACTAAAATTATATGCAATCAATGAAGAAGTTAACACTATGAAATGACAAGAAAATAAACTACAGCTAAAATGGGAGAGAAATTCATTTTTCAGTTTTTGTAAGGTGCTTGCGAAAAACCCTGTATAATTGACATAAATGCCTTATTTATCATTTTTACAAATGAGGTTGTTCGGAAAAGACGTCGCTTCAATCTGAAAAAAACCGCGGTCAAAAATGGACAATAAAATTGGAATATCCATCTATTAGTGATGACGCCGAGACGAGAGATTCTCGCCTCTCGTCTCGTATCGTCTCGACGAGACAGGCAGTTTTCCCCAAACTCATTTTTTATATATTTACCACCCTATTATGAGATTTTTGAAAAGCTCGTAAAATTTCCTAAATTTTGATTTGTTTGTATTAGAAGGTCTCTCTCGAGCGAGAGAAAGGCCATTCTCGACGAGACGAGAGAACATTTTTCTCTCGTGACACGAGACGAGAGAAAGCCTTCTCTCATCTCGTCTCGTCTCGACGGCATCACTAATCCCTATCAATTGCACAGCAGTGTATTTTAAACAGGTTTTAATCTAACACCTTACACATACCTATATATTGCCCAAATTAATTCAAAATATCATAATACTCATCAATGATGATACAAAAAACTGAGCAAAAAACTTTCTAAAAGATTAACTATTTTTTACTGAATCAGGCAACACCGCATTAAAGTAGTGTTATCACGTGTATTGGCAAGGTTCGACATTTTTTTATTTACACTAAAACCGATCCTTGATTCTAAAATGCTTGCAGTAGGCATAAATATTAATATTTGTGCTCAATTTTTTTTGTGTTTTTCCATTGACAAACAAACAAATAAATACGAAACGAATACGAAAAACGTCGAAAAATGTCGATATATCTCGTGATTTTCTGCAACTCAAAATACCAAACAGTTGTAATTTAATAAGTACATAACATTTGCAAAAACAATAGGTACTTACCTCCATTTATCGTATAAATGTTTGATCTGTCTTTCTCGGGGATTTTTTTGTGCATCTGCAAGAATGAATGGTATATTTTTCTCATCAGCTTCTGATTCGATGAGACATATTTCGTGATATATTCTAGCAGCCCTAGGAGTCATTCCATCATGGAAATATTTAATAAACATCGCCTCGGTGTGCTTTTCAATACGCAGGTAACTAAAAGCTTGGGCAACTTCCACGTTGTGACTGTGATTAAAGTTAATCTAAAAACAGATTTACAAATAAAAATAAATATATTGGCAATATAGGATAACCTACCGTTATAATTGTGTCAAGACCTTTTTTTAGTAGTGGATCATTTCGCATCGTATTGCGATTAATTTTTTTAACAACCATTTTTACAGTAGCTTTGTAGTCTTTATTTCTCTCTCTTGTGTAAATTGTTTTCCCCTTTCGTTTATGAAAACTGCTGTGTTGACAGTCATATGAAATGCGAAATGCATGTTTCTGAGGAGAGGGACATGTTCGCCTCACAATCCAATTAGTGTGAGTTGCTTTGCTGAATTCAATAATCCAGTTCTTGCAGGCCTCTTTTGAATCATCACCCACTAAACTGCACTGTATAATGGCATTAAACGATCTTTCTACATTCTTGGCACCCAAATCTAATTTTACAAGCTGTACTTCACTATTATAACAGCTCAAATTTCTTAGCATCAATTCTGTTTCGTTCATCTTGTTCCAGATCACAGACAAGCGCACGATAACGATACTGAAAATCCACAAAACTAAAACAAAACAGTTTTGCATTTTGTTGACCGCGTAAGCCCCCTCCACGCTTTAATGACGCGCGGTGGGCGATGCCATGATGGCCGCTGGTGTTGTACGCTGGTATGAATTGTCTACTCATAACTAGCGTTTTACTGAAGACATAGCATACCACGATACAGCGCGGACTTTTAATGATGTGCGTTGTATAATGGTACTGTCTGCCTTTACGCTCCCGGGTCTGGTCCGCGTTCTACACAAACTCTCAAGTTTTCTTTTGTCCAAGTCTGGGGATCATTCAAATCAAGAGTTACTTCTGCACAACTTAAGCTTTCTACTGAATTTAATGGCTTATTATTATTGCTAATAATTAAATCATCTTTTTCTTCGGATTCCCGGTCTATATTGGAATTGCTCTCACAAGAAGAGGACGGAGAAGTAACTGATTCTGTTATTGAATTATCATTAACACTATTGGACCTGGGCCTAGGTATTACAGAAAAAAAGTTTTGTATTGGGGTCACGATCTTTTTAACTTCATCTGTTTCCAACTGCCGCAATTTTTTATATTCAGCCCCAGATGGTTTTTTGGGTGGCATTTTCTTCTTTTATGCTCTAAAAAAATACAGGATGTTACTTAACCATAGAAACGTATTTTGAAAAAAAAAATACAAAAATAAATAAATATAGTAAATTATTTTTCTGAGCCTTTTACACACGGAAGTATGCCAAGTTTTGCCTAGAGCGAATATAATTTAATGTTTATTAAGAGACTTTTATTTTAAAAAGATAAGGAAATGAGAAATGCTTATTTGGTTCTCACCCACCTCTTCTATGAAATACGGAAACATAACCACACAACCTTAAATAAAATTTGAACGATATTTGTAGAAAGAAAAAACTCTAAATACAATTATTATTGGCCCTAAACAGTCTCAATATAATTAGTAAATAATGCACTCTTAAAATAATATGAATTTACCTGTAATACAGTCACAACCAACGAATTATCAATACGGATGGAATGGCCCTTGCCTATCTGAACAATGAACGGCGCTTGCGGCCTACATAAGAAAGAGAGGTCCGCGAGAGAGATGACGCTAGTCAGTGCAAAAAGCACATGGTTTTCAATGAAGGGTAAAGGAAAATTTGCGGTTTCATGTTAATAAAAGTAAATTTATGGACTTTAGTGGTAATTGTAATGGGTTGAAAGTCTGGAAACATAATATTATAGTATTATACAATATAATATTACACATTTAATTTTTTTTATCGAAAACCATTAAAAGAGGTCACTCTTGGAGCAGATGATTAAAGGGGACAAAGACATTTTTGATTGAAAAGTTACCCTTCTTGACAAATTAATAATGAATAAATAATGTAAAAAAATAATAATAAAAGTACTGATTTTGGATGATACATATATATATTACAAAAATATTAACAAAACATGTTTTTCAACAATACATATAATAATAGGTTATTACATAAAGTTATAATAAATCTAAAAATAATATACATGTAAATGCTATAGCTACATGTAAAAGTAAAAAAAAAAACAAAAATGGTTGCCAATACTATTGACTTTTAAAATGAATAATTTTGGTTAATTTTTGCCTAATTCTATCAGTAATCTGGTTTTTACAAGAATTAATATGATTGAGCCTGATTGTAAAATAATTTTTTAAAATTAATCTCACCAATTGAATAATATGGCCATGTAAAGGATCTTGGTCTAAAGAATGCTCGGTAAGACATAAGAATAATTTATTAACATCCAAATTTCTAATTGTAGCAGATACAAGCCGTAATATGATATTGGGCGCAGAAAAGTTTTTTTCTGTTTTTATTACGCTCTCTGCCCTTATGCATATTTGAACCACATCTTTTGAGGCCTTAGTAAGGCCTCCTCTATTTTTACGATTTAATAACATGCAATTAGAATCTACGGATATTAGTGAACGGGCACAATCATTGCAATTTAATGTTTTAATCATTTTTTTTGTTATAAATCCCGCATTGTACTCCACAATATCACAAATGTAGAGGCAATTTAAAATTTTTGAGTGTTGAATTGTATATTCTTCCTGTAAATCTGGGGAAAAATCTTTTTCAAATTCATATAGCAAATCTATGCTAGGATTTTTTATTTTTTTTGAAGAGACGTGTAGAATAGACGTGGCATCTTGAGCAAGACAATTAGCGCTATCAGGTGATGTAATTTCACTATGAATAAGTAATCTTTTGTAGGCTTGCTTAAAATGCCACGCCGTGGGATTATTTGAAAATCCACCTCTTCTACGTATTTCAGAAAAAAACATTTCCAGGTGGTCCTGGCTAAGTTTGTAGGTTAACAAAAAGTTCAGTACTTCACCTTTTACCAAATCCTCAAATAAATTTTTAACACTTATTAAGCAAATAATTAAGCTAAAAAATCCGGTCTTTCTGTTTGTTAGTAAAATATTTGTATTATTTAAATTTGTTAAACTACTAATATAACTAATGGAAGTATTTACAAAATTATTTAAGAATTCTTCGCTACCTTTATATAAAGGTTTTTTAAATTGAGTTTTGCCCAAAAAATTTCTTGTGTTTAAAAGATCAAAAATATTATTAATTGTTTTACAAAAAGTAGCAGTAGCCTCACTGCCTTTAAACACCGGAATATTTAAATCTTTGCAACAGTAATTTAGGGCGTCACCTACACTATCACTGAAAGTTTGCACTGCTAACTTTACCCTCATCTTTTCTTTTTGATAATTAAGATGTCGCTTACGAAGTTTGGTGGCGCAATGAAGACCGGATTCTTCTTGAAGATCCACTAAGCGTTTAAAATACTCCCACTTTATAAGGTTACCCTCCCCATCTTTTAAAATACCAAAGTCTCCTAATGTATTTCGCAACAATTTAATCATGTGGCATGCAAGTTACGTTGTGGTCGAAGAAAACACCCTTTTTAAAAAACGTCAAATTTTTTATTAAAAGGTAAAATACAAGATTCAAGATCAAGAGCAGACTAACAAGTGATTCAATCACCGTCCTTTGCTTATATTTATAAGATTTCCTTATCTGTAATTGAATTTGTCACATTCAGCAATATGGGGAACGTAACTCCTCCATCCCTTAATGGGCATATAAACTGGAAGTTTTTATGACCTAATTATTTTAAAATAATTAATTAAATTATTATATCATTTATTTGGTCAGTATTTCTTAGTTTATTAAGTTTTAACTTAGGCCATAAATACTTGTACAAAATATACAATATTATAATTATTAAAATTACATATAGTAAAATTGTCCATAAACTTGTCTTATGATAATATACAGTGTCGGTTAAAAGTTTAGAGGTTTCAATTTTTTGTTTATTTATTTCGTTTTGTAGATCATCAAATTTTTCCAAGTTTATAGAATTTGTTTTCAAAAATCTTATATTATTATAAATAGTTCGGTTTGTAAAATTGAGTTTAATATTAGGCAATGGCACATTTAAATATTCGTTTTTTGAGTTTTTATAACTTTTAAGTATTATATTATTTATCTTAAGACTACATATAGGACTTAATTCAATTAAATAAGTTCCGTTTAGTAAAATAGTATTTTGGGTGTTTTTACAAGTTTCCATTGCTGTAATATCTTTATTTGTTATTACAACCCATTTTCCTTCGTCTATATTTTGAATTTCTAGGCTGTCTATTTTTACAGGAATTTGCTTACAATTCGTGATATTATGATAATATTTTAATAGCTGCATTTCGCAGGGTAATGTTTGAAATATATTTTCAGAATGTATATGACTGCATAAAAATTCATTTTCTGTGACTTTTTTGCATGGATCATTCGAGTATCCAAAATTCTTATCATTAATTATAAGATAATTAAAGTTGGGTATTATTATTTTGTAATATTCGCCATTAGGTGTGGGTATAGGAAACAAATGGAATAAGGTATACTCTTTCTTTTCGACTAAAGGAATTTCTATAATAAAAGTAACTTCGCTATTTATTACGTAACCTTTTATATCTAGGATTGTCTCATATTTTAGGACATTTTCTAAGTTTGGTTCAAATGGCAATTTTTCTGAATTTAAGTATTTTTTAATCATTTTTATTTCTGATAGCAGTTCTTTAGGTTGAATTATAGTATTATGAAAATTATTTAGTTTTGCAAATGATATAGCGATTTCTATATTCGCTAATGTGTCAAAAATATTTTGATATAGCATATATATTTGTGTTAAGATCATTTGAGTTCGGCAATAGTCGAAATCAGATATTTCTTGTAGTTCGATTTTGGTTAGTGTTTGTATAGTCTGATTTACTCGAAATTCTAGAATATTTTGGTTATGGGATATATTTTGTGATATTTCTTGAAAACCTTTTATAGAATTACTGAGTAAGGTCATTTGTTTGTCCATTGACAACTTGATGTTATTTTGATTTTGTTTTAGAATATTTATTTCATTATTTATTAAAATTGCATCGTTGTCGTCTAGATTGCCTGTTATACTTTTAATTATACTTCCTAGTCCGTCAATTAGCCCACGTTTCTGCCTACTTTGTTTAGGGGGTAGTATTTCATTTATTTGGCGTAATATTTTTTGTTTTTGGTTATCAATAATTATATAGGAATTATAGTATTCCGTATTATAGTCAGTTTTATTTTTCAAATGTAATTTTAACATATTATATTTTAAACTCAAGGATTTATATTCCTCAATTATACCTTTTATATTAAACACTTGAACAAATGTCCAGTGATTAATTGTCTTCTGGGCGTGTCCTAGTTTGTAGGGTAAGATGCCAGGGTTCAGATTTAAGTCGTGGTATTTTGGTCTGTCTCCTCGTGTGTAGGACCATCTGTAACAAGAGGTCTTTTTAGTTCTTTTATGTGTATAATTTCTGTCTTTTTTGGGTTTTTGATATTTTCAATTTTTACACGATTATGTTCAAGGATTTCTCTTATTATAAAGGGGCCACTAAATTTGGCTTGATTTTTATTTCTAGGGGACAGTTTTTTATACACCTTTTGATTAAGTTTAAATTCATAGGGTTTGTCACCTTTAGGGTTAGTTTTTTCTAGCAGTATTTCTTTCTGTGTTTCGCTTTTCTCTGTGACAGTATTGTAAATGGCGTCTACTTTTTCTTTATGGGATAGTACATAGTCTGAGTAGAATGTTGTTGATATTAAGTCTAAAGGATCACGTGAGTTTGTGTGTCCTAAAATTAATTCATGGGGTGTATATTTGGTTGTACTATGTATCGAGCTATTATATGCTATAATTGCATACGGTAATAGTTCGGGAATTGGTTTATTTTTGTCTTTATCTTTTAGGATTCTTAAATGTTCGATTAATGTAGAGTGATATCTTTCTAT
Organism: Kuschelorhynchus macadamiae; assembly: GCA_030620095.1. Classification (NCBI taxonomy): domain Eukaryota; kingdom Metazoa; phylum Arthropoda; class Insecta; order Coleoptera; family Curculionidae; genus Kuschelorhynchus; species Kuschelorhynchus macadamiae. Next base: position 23,735 of record JAUTXW010005198.1, on the reverse strand, counting down.
AGGGCCATTTGACTCATGGTGTCCTGGGGTTGTAAAGTGAATATTTATTTTTTGGGCTTTTAATAATTCCTTTACTAATTCGTTATTAAATTCAGAGCCATTATCACTAACAATTGTTTCTGGGCATCCAAAGAATGAAAAATAATTTATAAGTTTGTCACATACTGACTTAGCATTTTTATCGTATACATAGGCTTGTCCGTATTTTGAAAATTTGTCAAATATTGTAAGGCAATTATGTTTTTCAAAAATAAATGTGTCTAAATGAATTATTTGAAAAGGTTTAGAAGGTGTTTCGGTTTTTACTAAAGGCACATACGATTTTTGTCTGCTATATTTTAGGGTTTGACATGTAACACAGTCATTTATAAATTGAGTGATTTCTTGTTTCATTTTACCCCAATAGTAGTTTTGTTTTAGTCTATCATAGGTTTCTGAAATTCCCCTGTGATTAGTTTTACTTTGATGTTGATGGGTCATCAATAAAATTTTTTCATCCTGTTCTTTAATATTATTGACTAGTTTTGTGCATCGTATTATTTTTGGTTTCTTAAAATTTTGTATATATATATTTGTAAAAATTGGGATAAGTTCTTCATTATAAAAATATATATAACATGTTTTTTTATTATTCATGTAATCGCGAATAAATTCTTTAATGATACCAGGGTTTTCCGGTATTTCTACATTATTAATGTAATTCCTTTCGAATGTTTCGAAATCCACTTTTATTTTGTGATGAGGCGATTTCTTTATTAAATATTGCAAAGGCTTATTGTTAATTATTTCGTCTAAGATATTTAATCCGGGGTTTTCTGTCTCATTTTGATTACTATGCACAGTATTGTCAGAAGTAATTAAAGCTGGTTGAATTTGAATGTCAGATAAAATGTTTATTCTTTGTTCATTGTTCGCTTGACCTACGGAAATTGAGGGTAATTCGTTATCTAAGTTTCGAACTTGATCTGAGTCAGGGTTATCTCTACTTGAGCTTGCAACTTGAGAGTCAAGGTTTTGTGTCACGGTTATATTTTCCGAAAGATTACGCAAGTATTCAACTATATCGTTGTCAGCGTCTCCGGGATTATTTAATACGGAATCATTTTCGTATAGATTTAACTGAATTCTCGATAAGGCGTCACAATTACTATTCAAAATGCCTTTCTTATAGATAATCTTAAAGTCATATTCATCTAGACGTAATCTCCATCTAGTTAATTTCGAATTTACATCTTTTTGATTAAATAACCATACTAAAGGTCTATGGTCAACATATACATAAAATTGTCGTCCGAATAAATAAGGGCGAAAATATTTACAGGCCCAGACTACGGCTAAAAGTTCCTTTTCTGTTGTTGAGTATCTAGTCTCGGTTTCATTTAATGTACGCGATGCGTAAGCTACCGGTTTATCATTAGGTAATGTTCCTTGAGATAGGATTGCTCCTAAAGCATAGTTACTCGCGTCTGTAGTTAATATAAATGGTTTTGTAAAGTCAGGGTACTGCAATATTGGCGAATTTATTAACAGGCTTTTACAATGTTCGAACGCATTTATAAATTCAGGCGTGTGCTCTACTTTAGAGTTCTTTTTTAGACATTTCGTCATTGGTTTTGTTATTTTAGCAAAGTCTTCTATAAAGCGTCTGTAGTACCCAATAAGGCCCAAGAAGGATTTTATTTCCTTTTGAGTTTTAGGTATAGGAAAATTTTTTACAGCTGATATTTTTTCAGGATTTGGTTTAATTCCGTTTGGTGTTACGATATGTCCTAAATATTGTACTTCTTTTTTCAAAAATTCAGATTTGTCTAGTTGTATTTTAAAGTTTGCTTCGCGTAGTCTTATAAATATTTTTCTTAGCTTTAAAATGTGTTCGTCTAGACTCGTACTGAAGACAATTATGTCGTCTAGATATACAAAGCATATTTCGTCCTGTAGACCTCTTAATATGTTGTTCATAACGCGTTGAAATGTTGCGGGGGCGTTCTTTAAACCGAAGGGCATTCTTAAAAATTCATAATGACCAAAGTCTGTACTAAATGCTGTTTTGGGAATGTCCTCTTTACATACTTCGATTTGATGAAAACCGTTAGCAAGGTCTAACGTAGAAAAATATTGTGCTTTCCCTAGTTTATCTAATATTTCGGTAATATTAGGCAACGGAAATTTGTCTGCAACACTTACATCATTGATACGACGTAGATCGCAAACCATGCGATATTTCGGCTTTCCTGAAGCGTCAAGCTTTTTTGGAACTATCCATATTGGTGATGAGTAAGGAGAATTTGATTCTCTTATTATATTTTGATCTAGAAGCTTCGAAATTTGATCTTTTACTTCTTTTTTATAAATTTCAGGGTATCTATAACTTTTAGTATAGATAGGAGTGTCTGTTGTTAATTTTATTTGATGTTTTATTGCGTTTGTAAAAGTTAAAGGTATCCCTTCACAATAAAAAACGTCTCTAAATTCAAAACAAAGTTTACGTATTTTTTGTTTTTCTTCATAATTACAATGGTCTAACCTTAAATTTTTTAAATTAGCTTTAAGTTGGTTATCTAGATCTCTATCAGATTTTTGTTCATTTGAATTATAATCGACGAAGTTAAGTTCATTCACATTTAATTTTTCTACTTCTAGAGGTTCAAGAAATTGGATTTTAATTGGGTTTTCTGTTGGATTTAGTATAGTTGTATAAGTAAGGTTATTTTTTATTTCTACTAAACATTCAGGAATTTCTACATTTCCGTATTTTTGGTAAGAAATTATGCCTGTTCCTTCTGTGATATTCACAGGTATTTCTATTTTTTGTATACATCTTGGTGAAATTATATAAGTAAATTTTTTTTTAATAATTTCAGGCGAAAGTTGTTTTTCATTTTTTCCTAAATAGCGTATTGGTATTTCTGTATGCGGCGATTGTAAAGTTCGTGTATTGAAATCTAAATTAGCGTTAAGTTGGATAATAAGATCTAGGCCTATTAATCCATCAAATTTGTTTGAAAAATTAAATAAATAAAATGTATGGTTGCCTTGCGTTTTAAACGTCTGAAATAATGGAATTATTGCTATTTCATTGTGGAAAGATGTAGCATGCGCTGTTTGAACTTGAAATATTTCTCTTTTTATATTTTCGGGAAAATATCTATAGGCAATTTCTGGTTTTATAAAACTTCGAGTACTTCCAGTATCTAGTAGAAAATTTGCGTCTAATTCGGGTATATGAATATATGGTAATTCGGCTGTGTAGTTATTCAAAAATATTACCTCGTATTGTTGTTCGGGCTCGTTCCCGTAAAATTTACATTATTAGTATTTTCTGGGAAATATTCTGGTTCGTGAGTTTGTTCTTGGTATATGTTTGTGTAACTTGGTTCATATGTATTCATATAACTTTGTTCATAAAATGGATTTTCGAAATTTGGTGTTTCTTGATTATCAGCATAATCAAAGTTTTCAAAAATTGGGAAATTAACATTTGTATTTTCATGATTAACAGTATAATCATATTGAGTATTATTTTGTGGGTTTTGTTCCGAAACTTCTTGATTGTAAAGTTGTTCGGTAATTACCTTTTTATTTTGTATATTATTATTTAAAATTGTGTTTCCAGAACTTGTGTCCATAGGTTCTATTTGTCTTGTTCTTATAGAATTTTGTGCAAAATTGGTGTTAGGTCTCATAAAGGGTCTTTGTTGGTAAAAATTGGGTCTTTGAAAATTTTGTTGAAAATTATTAGGTCTTATATTTGAATTTGAATTAAAGTTATTCGCGTTTCTTCCAAAATAATTTGGAGTATTATTTACAGCATTACCGTTTATGTTATTTTGGAATTTTGGAAAATTCGGATTTATTGCATTGGGAAAATTATGTGAATAATTAGGGTTAAAATTAGGTGTATAATTTGGACTAAAATTATATAAATAAGGTGGTTTATACATTGGTGGCGATTTTTGGTTTTTATTTTGCGAATTTGTTGTACTCATTGGCACAGGTCTATTTTGTGGTATTTGTGAATTTTTAAAGTAAATAAAATTTTCTTCCTCTCTCACAAATGCCATAGCTTCTTCTAAAGCTGTTGGATTTTTTAGTCGAATAACTAATTGCATATTATAAGGTAACCCTCGTATAAATGTTTTTAGAGCAAATTCATCGTAATGGTTAATTTTTATTAATTTGGTTGCGGGATCTTCATTTGTTCCATTTAATTTTGCAGATAATAGGCTTCTAGAATCTTGGATTCTCATGCCGAAATTAATAGGGTGTTCGTTTTTAAAAGGTTTTAGATTAATTAAATCTTGTATAAGACAATCGATTGATCTTTGATCAGCGAAGGTACTTATAAGGGCTTGTTTTACTAGAGCCCAAGTATTTAATTCTGTTCGAGATACAATAAGTTCGGCGGCCCTATGTGTAAGTTTACTTAATATGGTGTCAAATAAGCAAATATTTATTGGGTCATTTAAATTAGCCGTGTTTTGAAAAGCTTTTAAAAGGTTTTCGGAGGCTGTTACAAATCTCTGTAAAAGTTTTGGATTCCCGTCAAAATTTGGAATGTTATCAGCTTGGTAACGTAAAAGAGTATAATTAGTTGTCATTATTTTATTTTTATTGTCAGTTGAACCAGATTGAATTGATAAATCGTTTAGAGAATTAATTAGATCGTCTAGGTTTACTTCCTTAAAGAGCTCAATTTTGATAAAATATATATAGGTATACTTTTTTTAAAAATATAAAATGGTTAAAATAAACTATATTTCCAAAAATAAGTTTCAAATTTACGTTTTTAATTATTTATATCAAAAATTATTACTTATTTTTGCAAATAGAGAAAAAAAAAAAAAAAAAATGCTAATATTAAAATGTTTGCAATGACTTACAATACTAGAAGAAAAATTAGCTTCATGGGCTTCTTTTTTCTTTTTTTTCTTAGCTTAGGTCCTTACTGCTAGGCTGGTTTGGCGATTTTTGTCCTCCCCAGTGTGGTTTGCCTCTGGATCGGCGATTTTTGTCCTCCCCAGTGGTGGTTAGGCTGCTGGTTTGGCGATGTTTGTCCTCCCCAGTAATGCCTTGTGTGACTTGCTAGCTGTCCTGTTCTTATTCCTCGCCGGTTCCCCAAAGTTGGTCCCGTGAAGTCGCCTTAGATCGGCACTGTCTACTTCTTATGAGCTCCAATTTTTCTCAGGGCTTCTTTGATTCGAGCACTCCCTCGAAGTCACCTTAGATCGGTACTATTTACTTTTTAGGACTCGAACCGTCGAAATACGTAGATTTTCTAGTGAATAAATTTTTTGAAAAAACCGTGTTTTTTGCACGTTTCACTATCCGTACGACTGCGCCAGTTACGTTGTGGTCGAAGAAAACACCCTTTTTAAAAAACGTCAAATTTTTATTAAAAGGTAAAATACAAGATTCAAGATCAAGAGCAGACTAACAAGTGATTCAATCACCGTCCTTTGCTTATATTTATAAGATTTCCTTATCTGTAATTGAATTTGTCACATTCAGCAATATGGGGAACGTAACTTGCATCTAATATTATGTGAATTCTTTCATTATTGTTCTCATTTAAAAAGAAAGGCTTAGTGCCAGGAAAACTAAGATTTGCACCCAATATACTAGCCATAAGAATATTGGATGCATCTCCATCAAAAGTCAAACTTTTAGTGAGTATTCCAGTGCTTTCAAGTTGCAGTAAGCATCCTCTAACAAAAGTAGCCTTCTCTTCAGCTGAGGAAGACTCTATTAAAAAATAAGCAACTGGACCCTTCCACCTGGTATTAATCCCCACAACCATAAAAACTAAAGCCTTTGTGGCTTTTGGTATTTCCTCACTACACTGAGGCATAGCCACACCAAAATTAATATACCCTACTGATCTACTCCCTGTCCAATGTACATGTTGGTGAATATACATTTCATCCATCACCAAAGCACCTACAAGTTTTTTCCCTTTTTGTTTTTCAAGATCTACTTTTATTTTAATGGCACGAAGGGCTTCTGCACTATAACCAGGGGTACCATCAACTACACTATACCACTTAGAAATAGTGCGAGGATGAGGCAATACATTTGTTCCAAATACTTTTCGTACAAAATTATAAGCAGAGGATGAATAAAAATTGAGAGTTAGGGCAAACCACCTTAATTCAGGGCTGTACTTGCTGGATTTGCCTTTTTGTAGCTGCCTGAAAAGCAGTTGTTTTTGTGTTTCTGGAAGACTTTCCTACAATAAAATACATTTATACTTCATCCTTTAAATTAATTTACATGTAGTAAATAGTTAAAAAAAATTTAAAATGATTAGTATTTCAACTCCATCACCCAAGCAATCATTAATTAGTGCCATACTTTTTAAGGTAAAACCTTATAGAATTATTCAGCTAAAATGGAACATTTTACAAGTAAAAATGTATAAATATAAAATAATGAACACAATAATATTATATCTCCCTCTTTTTCTCACTAACAAAATATTGTACTAATGTACAGTTTGATTGTTTAGGTAAAAAACTTGAAAGATTTTTTTTTATGTCAAAAATTTACCTTTAACACTAATGACTGGGCTGCTGATATTTTCTTCTGTTTGAGCAATTCATCCAGTAGATTATTTAGATTTTTCATTTTCTTTCTTTGCCTAGATATTTTGCACTGATTGTACCTATTCACCTTTCTGTACTTTTGTAAGGTTTCATGAGAAATTTTCCAAAACCTCTTTCTACGTTGCATATCATTTAAATCAGAAACTTAAAATCTCCAAAATATACAGGTTCTCTTCTGGTTCTGCAAATATACAAACACTTTAATAAATGAAAATGTAAATGAAACAATTGTTTAGAATACCTTTGATTGCAAATTTTTTTGCTAGAAGGTTCAGAGGTTTCTAAGGAGGTGCTTGAAGGACTTAATGTAATATTTGAAGGACCAGCTTCCAATAAATCTACAAGGTTTAGATTTTCAGGTTTCTCTACCACTGTATCCAAAGTTTGTTCCTCAGGTTGTTCTAAAAGCAATTAAATTATGTAACTAAAACATGACCATTTTTTTACCTTTAAACAGGTAGAGCTCAAATATAAAAGAAAATATCTACCTGTTTCTTTTAAATCTTTTAGGGTTTTCCGAGGGGCTTCTTCATGTTTTCTTTTCAAAACCCTTCGTTGTTTATGTTCTTTTATGAGGTGGGCTGGAAAATTGAACACAGATGGAACAGCCGTCTTCTTTAATACCTTATTTCCATGAACATTTACTTCGTAATCTTGTGGAGTGAAATGTTTTTCACAAATCACTCTTGTAGGACTTGGGTTAAAATTTACTCTTCTAATTGCGAGCAACCACAACTTTCTCATATTAGGGTCCTTAGGAATTCTGTGGAACTTTATTTTAACATCTTTTGTTCGTCTATTTGTACAATTCACTGCCAAACACGATTCAACCACTTTTAAAACAAATTGAACAAAAACTAAAAACTCTGAATGTCTATATAGTCTATAAATGTTAATAATAATCACCAAAAAGCACTAAATATAATTTAAAAACAACACTGGAAACGAAAATCTTTAAAAACGTGAAACATAAACACTCTTTTTCACATTACTGTAATGGAGGACGACGATTTTCTGCACTGACTAGCGCTATCCTTATCTTCTGTCTTATTCTAACATCAATCGATACGGGTCGGACCCATTCCATCCGTATTGATAATTCGTTGGTCACAACACTTCTTGCACAGTCGCAGTAATAATGAATGATGCACTTGCCGCAAAAAACAAAGAACAGTACTCCGTAATTAAAATGTATTGTCATAACTCGCATCGTGTCAAAATTTGGTAGGATAGAAAAATGTAAGTATTTACAGATAAAAGTTAAAAGAAAAGTTTTTCTGTAAAAAATATGGACTGATTGATAGTGCCTTTTTTTTTAAACAGTAATTTAAAACTACACCTATATTTTTTCCTTTATTAAAATAATTATAATTATTGTCTAAATAAATCTTGTTCTTTTATTTTTTTTTATTATGAAGAGCCTTTTTTCTATTGAAGGATTTGGCGCCCCCCAAAATCTCGCGCCCGCGGCAAATGCCGCCCTCGCCACGCCCTAGTTACGGCGCTGGCCGTTTCATCATCGATAGCTTTTAAATCCAAGAAGGTGTCAAAGTTCATTTCTTTTACCACCAGTGGATTGCCATTTTTCTTTGCGGATCGAATTGCGGAGATATACTGGTCCGGAACATAAATTGGCATCCCCTTCATTTTGGGTAGGCCACGAACCAGGTATTTGTGTGTTATAAAATATAGTCTTCATTAGTTTCTGAACTATCAAAAGCTCTTTGCTGCGAAACAGTGTTCTGATTAGAAGTGTGAAACCTTGGTTCAGATGAATCATTTGATGAATGTTCACTTTATGGAGAAAAGTTATCACTAGATCCAGAAGAAAAATCGTCGCGCTCTGTTGCAATATTCGGGTCATTATAGGTTAATCTACAGATTCTTCTCAACCGTAAGAATGTTGAACCTCTGCTTTCAACAATATAGTTAGGAGAATGCTTCGAATGAGTTTTTCCTATTTTTAAATATATCTCAAAGTTTTACATATCCAAAAAATAGTCTGGCTAGAACAGCACGCAAAAGCCCAAGTTTCTCAACATTAAAAAATACAACTTACTGTATTTTTGGTCGTCACTTTTCTCTGCAGCAACGTGACAAATTAGTCTCAGATTATGGTGCTTCCTAAAGGCCCCCCTCCCCCCAAAAGTACCTCTGGATCCGCCCCTGCAGTATTTACATGTTCTTTATGCTTAGTTAAATATCAAACAAAGAACCTACAAAACCAAGTTCTAACTCAAACTAACCTTTATTTAAATTTATTTTACATAAAAAGAAAAAAACTGGACCTACGGCTTTATCGCGTAGTCCTTTAAAAAACCAGTCCAAACTAAAACCAATCTAAACTAACTCAAATTAACTCTAATTTAAATTTATAGTACGTAAAAAGAAAAATAAATTAATCTGTATATGTGGACGCATTTCTTCAGTTGTGTCGGGTGCTGGAGTAGATTAATTAGTGGAATGTAGACCCTATTAAAAATAGGTACCACCGCATGCAAGAAAACTCGTCTGAAGGTCGTAGACTATATTATTATAAAAAAGGATTAACAATATCAATAATTTTTCATTGATTTTAATGTCAAATGAAACCACAAAATCACTATTGTCATACTCATGTCTACGAATAGCATTGTTTATAGACTTGGAGCTACATAATATATGAGATTTTTTCGCATGTTATGGTACGTTCGAAATGAAATGCTGTTCGACTGATTACGCATTTGCTAAACGCGCGCAGGTACTCTCTAGCATGCGCAAAATGACTAACCGAAAACTATTTAAATTTATAACGCTTTTTTAGACGCCAATGTTAATGTTTCCCCAAAATAGCAGACGCAAACTAATACTTTACACTACTACATAATAGGTACTAAAGCACTTCTATCAAAAAGAATAGTCAAATTTCGAGGCAACTATGACGCAACGAATAAATAAGTTACAATGACAAAAAGTACATTTATATGTTGTTATCATGATAATTCTTTTAAGTTTTCGGAATGACAATGGCGTAAAATACACCTACGTCTTTATTTCGCCAAACTTCTGATACAAAATTTCAAACCACTAACACAAACTGCACTTTCGGCGTTTTTCTCCCGAGTACGTATAGTTTTATCTGAATTTCCAGACGCGACTGTGCAATGTGTCATTATTTTTCCAAGGCCGCCTAGCAATGTAAGATAACCTTTTAAAGACTAATGATAAACTTAACTACCCAGTTTTTGAAAATTTTGCAGTTGGGTCAGTGTTCTGCCGAAGCAGCGATATAAAATGGATTTTTTTTATCGAATGGTGAGCTTAACTCATTTTAGCAAAATTCTGCAGTTACGTTGCTATTATTTTGGAACGGCGATATGATCCTTAATTTTTGATCAAAATTTGAAGTCAATCGGGAGACTAGTTTTTTAGATATGCCAAGAACAGACAGACCGACAGAGAAACAGACAAACCGACGGAATTGAAAAAATATGTTTTTCGGCATTAGGGACCCTGAAACTTAAAGATGTGAAAAAATCTCGGAGGGTGATTTCAATACTTCCCTTTTACGAGGGAAAAATGCTTCCAAATATTTTGAAGTGTACATTAGTTAACTAAACAACCCTTTTATATTATATCTAGATAGGGTAAACTACCCAGTTATTGGCACTCATAAGGCAATGGCGACAAATAACCTATAATATAAAATATTGGAATAGTTTTAAAGACAAATTAAACAAATGAAGCTTTTAACAAACATATATATTGTGTATAATTGCTTATAGTATTTAATTAAGTTAAAACATATTACATAATACTTAAAATAGCGTTTTTTATTTAAAAATGGTAATTGGCATAGACAACCCGGTTATTAACACCTAGTTATTGGCATGAGGAAAGTATGTGACAGTTTTAATTATTCGTGACTGCTACTTGCCTGATTTGCATACAAAGTTATCAATTTTTTCGTTTTTCTTTTGTAAGCAAACTACATGATATTGTCTATCTATAAAAACACTTAAGCATCTAAGGCCTTGGTTTTGACTAGTAATATTGCAAGTGCAATGGTAACAAAGACCGCTAACTACACAATTATCGAGTAAGTCGATATTGATAATGGGATTTTCTGAAAAACAATTTGTTTTACATGTTTCTTGGGGTTTAATTGAAGACCTTGATGCAATAACCAAGTCCACTTTTTAAAATTGTTGGGAAAACGGAAAAAACTTTTTTCTCTGCATACAACATTGAGATTAGTGAAACTATTGTAGAGTGTGAGGCATTAGGGTCGATCAATCTTATACTCTTAGTTCTAGGTTGATGTATAAGGAAACTCGTTGATTATTAAACACTTCTATTTACACAGTTACCAGTATACATTACAATACAGCCAAGGGCAGGACCGACAAGGTCCGCCCCTTGGACTAACTACCACTTTCGTATATCTGTCGTTAGTTTCTGTCTTACGGACTAGAACTAGTGCATACACTTTTAGCCATGATGCTTAGTCAGCGTACATATTAAACAATATCAATATATTGCAATGACATATTATACGGGGTGATACTACACCTTCCCCTTTTTAGAAGAATGATTCAGCTATCTGCTGAATTATTCTTATATCAACAACAATGTAAATACTACTGTAAAGTAACCCGATTAAATGACAATAAGTATATAAACAAAAGTCCTTATAAAAATTTAAAATCTGTAATAAGTAACCAAATAAAAAAATTATTCATGGTTATGATTGTCTGAAAAATATGTGTATGTATTTATGTATGTGTTAGTATGTATGTGTATATATATTCTTAAAATGTAATCTGTAATGAAAAAAAAAATGTAATCTGTAGCATGTATAATGATGTATACTAAATAAAGAACTAACTAACTAATTGTTAACTATTGACTGAACTCATTCAATTTGCATCCTAGCTAATGGCTTTCACTATGGCCACTTGTGAAAGACACTGCTGTGTGAATAAGTTAAGTAATTGCATAATTGAAATATTTGTTTTTAAATAGGTATATATTAAAAGTGCTCATTGAATAGTTCCGTCAACCAATCAATAAAATATAAAAATGAACAAATAAAATAAAATAATATTAAATTAAATAATCAACATCCTGTACATCAACATATTCATAACACATTCAGATTTAGTACGTATGATCGGGTGTACGCATTATATGTTTATATATATACGCTCAATATCTCGCTCAATATAATACAAAATGTATGTATAATTTTATTCTAATTAAGAAAAAATGTATTAGGTATTTTTAAATTTATAATAATTGATTAACTCTACAAGCTGAACAGGTATTGACATGGAAATATATTTAAATTCAAAAACTATTTACTTGCCAACGACATATTAATTATATACAAAAATTGTAATTATTAAACTAATGTTTTGAATACATCTTAAGCAAAGCAATATGGACCTTTTGATTAATAATATATTTATTGCTGATAACGAGTTACAACAATCAAGAGTACAATGTAGCACTATTTTAGTGTTATTGAACAATATGCATCCAATATTAAGAGTTTTACAGTTTTTTCCAAATATATTTTTTTTATAGAAAATATATATGCTTCCTTCTGTTCCCCGCAGTCCTTATTCATCAGTTAATACATTTTTAATATTGATAAGAACATTTAAATGTACATTAACTTAATATAATATTAATTGTTTTGCTTGTATACATATCTAAACGATAAATAAAAATATTTGAATTTGAATACATAAAGTTACGTATGAAAGTTGTAACTGGGGAGCTTGAAGTACTATATATATTGTTCAAACTCAAACTATTATGTATTATTGTATTGGGACCATCAGATGTTCATTTTTATTGCGTCATAAGTAGTTTTTTTTTAAAAAATCTTATTTAGCGCATTTTAATTTCTTTCTCCAACGATTTTTAATAAATTCACTTCATACGTTATACCCTACTTCCTTTATCCATTTTTCTACTTTATGTTTTTCATATTTTGCATGCTTTTTTTTTCAATATCACAATGTCGACATTTTTGATAATATACGATTATTCCGGAATTTAATTTTTTTTCTACATATTATTTCCTTTTTCCAGTTACCTCAGCGACGTACCTAAGTCATACGCTGATCGGTGATTCTGGTAGAAATATATTTGTGAATTTACATTATGTATTATGGGTACCCTATGCACTATTTTTAATATTATTTCTCGTTTTAGGTAACACTTCTTTCCATCAGCCATAGCTTAGATAATGGCGCTAACGCCCAATTTACCATTAATGAATTAGAAGTGCCCTTATTTCTTTTATCATATTACTCTCTATGCAGACTAGCTAATAATATACGCGCTCAGGACTGTCATACATTTGCGGTTGATCAGACCGTTCCTGTAAGATTCCTGACAAATTAAGTATAATATTCACTGTCGCACATTCCATTTTTATGTACTCATACCTTCTCCAAACTTTCTCATATGCATAACCATCCCTAACAATGAAACCCTTGTGATCATCAGCCATCGATTATAGCTATGGCAATATTTGTTCTAGGAAATATCATCATTAATGATCGGAGTTTTATGTTTTATTGGCCTTTTTTTTCTAACCTTACCAGGGTAGAAGTGACATATATGCTGCGCTGCTACTGTCTAAAGTTTCGCGAATTTTGGTAAAATAAGTTTTCGTTATGAGAGAGATAATAATTTTTTTTCTTTTTGGTTTAACGCATAAAATTAAGTTTATCAGAGACTATGATAAGATTCAACTAAAAATATGATATATATAACTTTGTTGTACCTGTAAAATTTACTATTACTATAAACCTCTTAAAAAAATAATACCCTATATATAATTATAAATATCGGTAATTTATACTAGATATCGTTACCAAGGATATTGTTGCATTATTGTTCGAAGCTCAAAATAATCATAATCTTAAAATGACCAAATCTGATTCTGCATATTACATAATATGCATCGAACTCTAAGTGCCTATTAGAATCTTAGGGTTACCTACATTTAATATTTGTGTATTTTTATAAATCAATATTCGCAAATAACAATGAATAAGCATATCTTATTAATTTTGTTGCAATTACGATGTTCCAATTTGGTCGTACTATGCGACGAATTTCATTGTCAGCGTAATTTACTAGATCGCGCCATCGCTTGTTTATAATAACATAAAGTCAATAAACTCACTATTGCAACACATGGAAGAAAATTATTTAAATTATTTACCTATCCTGAAATTTCATTAAAGTTTATACTTTGATTTTTATTTAATTATGCAATGTTAGTATTAAAAACATATTTCATCTGATATTTTAGAAAGGCAACCTCAAAGAGACATTAGTAAACCAGTAATTATTTTATTCTCAACAAAATAAAAAAAAAATCACCACTCTACTTATTAGCTGCAAAAATACTAAAATAGAACCAGGTTGTTATTTGATTTATAAAACAAATTTTATTATCGAAGTTATAAGACAATTTATGACTGGACTGGACGTTGTTAAGATAATTGCCATTTTTGTTATAACACACTCTAGCAGCTATTTCGCGGTATAGTTATAGAATAACAGCTAAAATGTAATTCTAGGTGCGTCATTGTTTCAAAAATTTACTGTGTAATTTATATAATTTTGGTTAGATACTCGTATTAAAAATTTTAAGCAAGACTCAAGGAAACTATACAAATCTATGCCTCATATTTCTATCAACCACTCATCAAACACAAAACCATGCATTATAAGTCAAACAAACGCTAGTTCACTAAATTATTTTATTTTACGTTTTTGGTAAAATTTGGCACTAAGTGTATTTTACCAACTCTGTTATATAATTCACAGTGTTTAATTTAATTCGTGGAAGGTTTTTGTGCCGTTCGAGCATTAGTTTAATTTTTAGATATACATTAAAATATAATTACAAACTTAAATGTAACCAAATATTTATAAAATGTAAATGTTATGTTAATAAAAGCAATATTCTCCTAAACTTTGTACTCACAAATTTGTCAACTTGATTTTAATGGTCTAATTTTCGCAAATATAGTTCTCGAAAAAATCAATTTTAACCCCTTTAGGGTAGAACTTCGAAATAATTGCCTTAAGTCTTATTTATTTACTAAGATACTGCAGAAAAATAAATTATTATTTTTCAAATTTTACGTCCATATGGGTGGAAAGAAATCACGTTAAATGATTGTATTGGAATCAATTCGCAATAGAATCTTAAAACCTACTTTAAAATTTATGTAAACATTTGCCTCAATTAAGGAAAACATTTCAAAAATTTTAGAAACTGATTTTTAATAAATTGTTTTAATTGCGGAGAGATTGCAAAAATATTAATGATTTATTTTTCAATATACTTGATTAAAAAAATCAATTATTATAATTGATACGTAAAATAACATTATCTTAGACAAAAGAAAACTTTCATAAACAGCAAAAACCTCAGCACAACCGTCTTCGCATAACGCTGCTGAACTTTAATATAAATATCTATTGCACTTTAGAATCAATATCTACGTTAATCAACATCTGATGTCCACTACGAGTTAGTCCATTTTTTTATTTATCATATTATAGTAATATTATTTTAACTTGAATCCTTATTATTAGAGAGATAAAAGATAAAATTAAATTATTATTAAATTGCATTAGTTTTTAAGTCAAAGATTAAATTTGTTAAGTAATTTTTAATATTTCTAATAAATTGGTACCTGATATAAAATATCCGTCAATATTCTGACCAAATATCCGTCAATATCTGTTTACGCAATAATATATACTTATCTACAATTTTATACCTAATGATAATAGAAAATGTCGATAAAAAAAACACCCTTATTTTAATTATTTTAACCTATTGCCTGATTATAATTCTAGTACCTTAAGCCTACACTCCTTTTAAGAATTTTGGTTCCTGGAATTTGGTATGTTTACATATTTATTATACTTCAGATTTAAGGCCTTTATATCAAAATTTCATTTATACCCAATTTCCATATCTAATTTTTTGTCTCTCTTGACCCTAAAATAAAACCCTAAAAAAAAATCTTTCTGGTCCATCTGGTCATTAACATCATCCAATTCGCTGTAGTTTTGAAATTTACATATTCTGGCCTGGTTATCAGCTTATTGTCCATCATATATTATTTCCAATTTCCACTGGTCTCTACTGTTATGCCATAATATTCTTGTCGTGTTATTTTGTTAATTCCATACAGTGCCATTCAGTCTTTTAATGCACGATCTTTTAGGCAGGATCTTCTGAGCTTCTAGGGCAGGAACTTTTAATACAGGATCTTTTAGTGCAGGGTCGCCATGTAGAGTGTGAGGCATTAGGGTCGATCAATCTTATACTCTTAGTTCTAGGTTGATGTATAAGGAAACTCGTTGATTATTAAACACTTCTATTTACACAGTTACCAGTATACATTACAATACAGCCAAGGGCAGGACCGACAAGGTCCGCCCCTTGGACTAACTACCACTTTCGTATATCTGTCGTTAGTTTCTGTCTTACGGACTAGAACTAGTGCATACACTTTTAGCCATGATGCTTAGTCAGCGTTCTCATTCCGCTTGTACATATTAAACAATATCAATATATTGCAATGATATATTATACGGGGTGATACTACACTATCATATTTGTTTATCTTAAGTGTCATTCAAGTGGTAGGTTTTTTAAATATTTTTTCAAATTAATATAAACACAGATAAAAAAAACTTTTGAAAATTGGACTTGCCTGTTTCTTGCACCAAATTACAAAAAAAATTAATACAACCCTATTTTTTAAGATATGTTTACGGCTTAATCATTAATATTTAAAGTGTAAAATTTAAATAAATGAGGAATCTGTCTCATATCCATTCTGTTCCGTTTCATCTTCAGGACCCTCTTCAGGCAGTAACCCTCTGAACATAGCTTCATAGTATCCTTAGCAAGCTACTGGCACATATTTTGCCACTAATCCTTTGCAATCTTTAACTTTTGCATCTTTAAGTGGTATTAGATTGTTGTAAGCTCTCACTGATGGCATTGACATCTGAAACTGGGCGTCCTTACAAAACTTTTGAAAAACTGACAATCCCGCGCTCACAGAGCATTCAATAAAGCTGTTTATTAGTGTATTTGCAAACTCTCCATGTTGAAACTGCAAACCTTTCTTTCTTTGTTCCAGCTATAGACTTAAAATTTGTTTAAAATGCTCTGCCTACTTCAGAATCATCTCTTGTTGCACAGAAATGACTTTAAATTTTTTTGATGAATTCGGACAAGTTTTCTCCATTCTTCAGGAATGTATACTCTTTCTTTTTTGGGCTTATTTTTTTCTATAAGCCTAAAAGAACGATCACAGGGTAAAAAGCTGTGACCTGGTTCTGGGTACTGGTAAATGATAGTTATTAGGTTCTTGGTATTTAGATTTACTATTGTGTGCAGATATTTAACCAGTCTGATTTTTGTTTTGCGCAAATGCATTATCTGAAAAAAGATATAGAATGATAACTATAGGCCGGTGAGTTTGAATTTAATGCTGTAAGAAGCTTACAACTTCATTGCTTCCTTTTTTTGGCTGTAAACTCATCGTAAAAGATGTGGAAATGCCAGTTTTTGCAGAAAAAATGCACAAGTTGTACTGCCAAATTTGCCTTTTATAGAAAACGTCGCCCGCTGGAACATGCGGTAAGGGCAGATTCTGTTGAAAATCAAAACACAGTGTTTCCACCTGAGTATCTTGATTTGCAAGAATAGGTTCTTCCGTAAGCATGGTGTAAAATACTTCCGACTTTCTAACATGAACTTCTTTTTCTCTCTGAAGGCCAATCTTATTTTCGACATTTTTTTGCCAGCTGTTGCGTTCATAAATCGGTCTCAAGTCTGACATGTACCCGATCTCGGATGTCCGAAACCTAGGTTGTGTTTTGACGTAAAGTGACGATGATAAAAGTCATAGGTAAAATGTGGCTTGCAAGTCTCACGCTCAAAAATTTCTTTCTCATATTTTTTCAAGGTACATATATGCATTTTTGAAATGCTTAACTCCGGTGCTAAGTAGTATTTGCCATTATTTTTTTCTTGACTATAATGCGAACTTCTCTTGGAAAAACTCTTTATATGGTTATCTATTCGATTTATTATTTGAACAGATATTTTATTGGGACGAGTTTCGTGCTTACCTCTCAGATGGTGCGGTTATGCCTGTCTTTGAACAAGAAGCCAGACGGTCCACACGATGTTTAGAAATTCCATGGATGCCAAAAAAAGCTTTTCTGCAAACTTGATATTCGTCGGAGCCTATTCGCATCTGAAACAAAAGAAAAAAACTATTAATTTTGCCTTAATAAAACAATCTTAAAGGAGGCATGTCCAATATAGTCCCTATTTGATTAGCTACATACAAAATATAAAATATATTGTTACCTTGTATGAATGGGAAATAGATTTTTGTATTCCTTCGCCAGTTCTTTTTCGTTTACGAGCAATGGGTTTTGAAGATATCAAACCACTCACGTAGAGATCTTGCTTCTCTTTACTCGCCAGTTTATTGAAGGCTTCTAAAACGCTGTTTCTTTTTTCCTCGTTTATTTTTGTGAAACATTGACGACGACCAACACAATTTTGCCTAATCCCTCTTTTAGGTACCACTTTTTTAGAGGTATTAAAAAACTTCTCACCGCAAGCCTTGGAATTTTTACGAACGTTTCTTTTCCACTCACTCTCACGTCCTTGTCTTTTTTTTTCCTTTTTCTCTGCTTTTTCACTATCTGTTCCTTTACGAATCCGTGTTTTAGTTTTCTGCATTAGATTAATTTTTTTACGTGAAGGACTTGTTTGCGCATGATCACTAGGAGGCATATACTCGCTTCCCGAACTTTGAAATGGTTCCGATTCTTCGCCTGACATCGTAGCGAAACGCTAGAAACACCTTCCTAAAGAACTGATCAAGTACGGCGGGACGCCCTAAATCATAGCCACGCGAGTCGCTCGTTGTTACCTCCCACCCTCGGCAAGTCCCCACCACATAATTACCGGTTGGGATCAAAAACCGCGCAAGTCCCAGACTTGTCTATTTCTTGCCTCAAACAATCTAAGCAAGCAAGTCCTTTTCTGTAATATCTTGGTTAAAATTCGACGGACTTGCCCGATTCTTGTACCAAAAGGTGCGGCGTGTGAAATGGTAGATTGTATATGAAAACTATATTTCTGATAAAATTGGACTTGCCCGGTTATTGTACCAAGGTTACTACGTTAGACAATACATTTACTTTTTTAACAGGTTTTTTTCCATAATATTTAAGTAAGGACCATCTTTATAGAATGAATCACTGCTGGTAGTTGGCGTCTTTTTATTTCCCAATCTAAGGTCTAAGGATTTGCTATTAATAGATGGCCCGGTGATCAGTAGCTTTTTCTTTAACTTCTTACTTTTTTCGGCTTTCTGCGTCATTCTTCCTTTGTTCCTTTGCAGCAAGCCTAGAAAGTTTTCTCTTATTTTTTTCGTTTAATTCGTTTTCTTTTCGTTCCTTTTTTTCCTTTGAGGAGTTTTGGGCCAATTTAGTAAGGAGTCGAAAGAAGTGTTTTGGTCCCTAGTGTCGAGATTTTCTGATGCAAAACTATTGTTTTCAATTAAAACTTTAGAATCACTAAAATTTACCTTTTGCTACCTGAAATACATAAAGTCTTATTATCCGAGTTGAAGTTTTCTGTTTTGCAACTTTCCATTTCTTGCACTGTAATTACTGCAGTTTGAGATTTTTTTGGACTATCGTCACTGTTAAAATCAATATATTCTATTTTATGTGTACTTTCATCGTCAATATGAAAAGGTTCTTCTGTGATTACATTATCCAACGCATTTTCATTTTTATTATTTTTTGTTAAAAAATTAGAAAGCAGTTGCTCAGACTTGACGACAGGTATATCTTCTAGGTTCAATAGCTGGGTCACTTGTATTCTCAGAAGTCGCGTTTTCTTTAAAATATATTCACGTTTTAAAAAGCATACAAAAATAATCGGTGGTGTCGTCATCTGCTTGCTTATACTCATATTTTTCAATTTTTTAAAAATTTTTGGATGCTACGATTTTTGAAAACGTCTCAAAACTTCAATTACTTGAAATTTTAATATTTTTTACCTAAACACTTACTTACGTATATTGCATTAAAGTTAAATGGACAAAGGCCTGTAGAAAGAAAAGCATTACTTTGTGTCATTAAAAATCTCGAAAATCATCTGAAACTCGATATTTCGACACAAGAAATATTTTATGCCAATAAGAAAGACCTTTAATATTTTCATCATTCATTAAGATTTATAATAACCAAAATAACCTGATGAAAAAATAAATACTCTTCTAGGGGGTACGTACTTCAGAGTGGGGCGAAATTACTTTCTTTGTTAATTAAACTTCAATACCAAATTTCAAGTTAATATATCGTTAAAATGGCTTCATTCCTCTATTTTTTCCATTTTTTCAATATGCTCGCTACGTGATCACTCCGACACTACCTTGAAAACTTCCTGAAAATTTCATTCAAATCGGTCAAAGCATCTCGGAGTAAGTCGATTTAAAATCGCGATTTTTTATAAATATAAAATTTTTACTTTTCTTTTATTAAATACAGACTATTTCGCTACTTGTCTTAAAAATACCTAAATATCAATTTGTCTTTAACATATCTTAAAGATAAATCAGAAAATAACCCTATAAAAACATTACATTGCCACGCTTTTGTTAACTCTGCTGTTCGAGTACTCGAATACTCACGTGACTCTCGAGGAAATCTGATGGATTTCACTATCCCATATTCTTTAGTGTTGTCAGTTAATTACAATCGTAATAGATCCATAATTATTTTAATAGATCTTATATGTATTACCTATTCACTAAATTTATATTTTTAGAAACCTTGTGAGGGTCAAGGGATTTTTAAGTTTAAATTTATTACCGTTTTAGCTAAAGTGATGACTTTTTTTTCGTTCGGTTTTCAGGCGTCTGACCTATTATTATTTCTTGAAATCTATTACCAATTTAGCAACTATTCTAGTAAAAGTTTTAAGACAACCGTTTCTATTGTTTTCACTTTAAAGGGTTATTGACGCTAATATTTTTTTATAAAACTTTTTATTTAATAGAACCAACGGGAACTAACTTTATTTACAATACACAGGTGCGCTAGAAGATCCTCCTATTTAAAAATTTTACTATTTCTACAAAAAAGTATGCGATTTTAGTGTAACACCACCTCCACACAAACTTTATCAATAAACATAACTTACGTTGAAGTCAAGTTCAGTAAACTTATCAAAATTTTAGAAAGTTTAGGGTATTTTAAAACTTTAAACCAAGTTGCTAAAGAATATTAATTGATCAATAATAAGAAGTATAATTTTGGAAGATTTTAGGTAAATACGAAGAAGTTTGTGCCAGGTTAATGTTTTATTTTCGAAGATTTGCTGCACCTTTGCAAATTCAATGACTATTTTAGGTTTTTTTTAGCACGAATTTCAATTTCCCAAGATTTCCAGGTTAGGCTGAACCCTGATTAAAATTTTAATACAAATAAAAACTTAAATACAACCAACAAGAACTAACTTTATTCCTAATACATAGATGTGCTAGAAAGCCCTACCATTCAAACATTTTACTGCTATTTCTACAAAAAATTAAGCGATTTAAGTGTTACTTATTGTTTCAGCGATAACTAACTGAGCTTGTTTTACTTAGAAATAATAAATCACAAAGAAAATATTTATTGGGATGAGCAGTGATATTTCTATAGATGGCTTTTTAGAAAGAGTCGTATCGCATAGCACTGACTCTGAAGGCTTAATGACAGTTTAATGATACACCTTTCGGTATAATGCCAGTTTTCTTCAAATCAAAGTGTCTAGGCTAATTAACTTTTAGTTACACCCTTGCCAGTATAGCAAACCTAGTAAAAAAGCTCATAAGAAATTTCTTCATCGTGAAGATTCCATAAAGATTATAATAAAATTATATTCTTATTTTATTTCCAGTTAAAACCCTAATTCCCGAGTGCACCACGCCACGCTTCAGTTGTTGTATTCGCTTTCGCGCCATCTATGATGCCATCGCCGTATTACCACCACATTTATGCTATAGATGGCTCTTCAGAAAGACGCGTATCGCACAGCACTAACTTGGGAGGCCTAATGACAGTTTAATGAGACACTTTTCTCGGTATAATACCCAGTCGCCACATCACCAGGTTCCTATTTCGTCTATTTTCTGCGAGTCGAAGTATCTGGGCTAAGTAACTTTTAGTCAAGCCTAGTCAAAAAGCTCACAAGAAATTTCTGTTTGTTTTCTTCATTGTAAAGAATCTATAAGGATTACAATAAAATTCCATTCTTATTTTATGTCCAGTTAAAACCCTTATTCCCGAGTGCACCACGCCACACTTCAGTTGATGCATTCGCTTTCGCGCCATCTATGATGCCATCGCAATATCAACACCACCTCCACACACACTTTATCAATAAACAAGTTGAAACTAAACTTTCGTTGAAGTCAAACAGAGTAAACTTATCAACGTTTTAGAATGTTTAGGGTATTACAAAATCGTAAACAAAGTTGCTGAAGAATATTAACTGACCAATATTGAAAAAATTAATTTTGATATTTCTTAATATTTGTAAATTCCATGATTATTCCAGGTTGGACCGAATCCTGATTAAAATCTTAATATAAATATAAAATAATATAAACTTATTAAATACAACCAACAGGAACTAATTTTATTCCTGATGTACAGACGCTCTAGAAAGTTCTACCTTTCAAAAAAGTTACTGCTATTTCTACAAAAAAGTATGCGATTTTAGTGTTGTTTATTGTTTAAGTGATAGCCATAATTAGATAATTATTTATAGTTAACATTTCTAAATATTATTTTATTTAGCAACCAATTCGGGTCAGCAGGGATATTTCTATAGATGGCTCTTCAGAGAGACGCATGTATCAGGGTTGCCAGGTTTTAAATTTTGTAATACGGGACGCAAGAACCGATTCTGGGCCTTCGCCATTACGCAAAAATAAATAATTGTACATTTTTTTATAATTAAAGAGTTGCAGTTTTTTGTGAATCTGAAGTGTGTGATGATGTTTTTTAAACGGACAAAATCTAATAATGTGTATTAGAAACGAACTCAACACAGGAGTTATATAATAATTAAAATACGGGTCTTGCTTTCAGCGATAAAAATACGACTAGTTATAGTTTTGATATTTTCTTATATAAGAAAGATTAAAGAAACAAAGAACAAAGATTTCAGATATATATATTATAAACTTTATTACAAAAGTTGCAATGTAGAAATCGAAAAGTTGAAAAAGTACGTTAAATATCTGTGTATTGAATAAACAAACCGTCTACAGGAAATCCTAGGTAAATTTTTATTTATCCCATCATAATATTATCCTTATTCATTTTAAAGAAAATTTCTGTTAATTTTTTTGTCCTACAAGATGGAATAACATCCAAAATATGAATAATTTTAATGTACCAAATTAGAGATAATAAAAAAAAAGTGAAATAAAATTGCTATATTGATTCATTAGTTTAGACTTTATCAAATATAAGATATACAAGTGAGTGATAATTTGACATTTGTTGATGCTTTAATTATATTGTCGAATGAGGACCTTCAAAGATGTTTAATATAATTTTACTCTAAAATAAATAGGGGAAATAAAATATGGGTGCTTGCATTAAAATTTATATTGTATTACCCATGAATAGTTTGGGGATGCAGTGCCATAAAGTATATGACAAACCAACCAAACAAGAACAAAATAAAGCCGAAAGCAGTGTTTATTTCTTAGTAAATGTATATTTGGTATTTGATTTTGCTGCGCTAAGAAGTTCTACATCGTATTTTATATGTTCGAAAAATTCTAGGCAGGTCATTTTAAAACTTACTGATACTTGCAATTCGGCTTTAATTAAATCTGTAGAACATCGGTTTCTAGAATCACTCCATTTTATAATCATTTTAGAAAATATTCTTTCAAGGTATGCATTAGATGGAGGGATGCTTAATATATATGAGACGACCTGCAATAATGATTTCAAGTTATTATTTTTGACAGATTTAAATATACACAATAA
>JAUTXW010005197.1:0-126165 GCA_030620095.1 Kuschelorhynchus macadamiae | reverse complement strand
TGCAATCGTATAATAAATCATCCATTACGTATTGCGCTAAAATGGGAGACATTTTTGAGCCCATAGGGGTTCCGAAAACTTGTTTGTAAAATTGATTGTCAAAAGAGAAACAGGTATTGTTAAAAACAAATTCTATTATTTCTAAGAAGTTTGATTGATTTAAAGAACAGTGATTTTTGATTTTGGACCAATTTTTTTTAATACTACTAACTTTGACTAATTCTAATGGGATATTGGAAAATAAAGACGTAACATCTAAGCTTATAATGTGGTAATTTTCCGGTAGCTGAAACTCGTTAATAAAATTTGCAAAATAAGAAAGACGTAACATCTAAGCTTATAATGTGGTAATTTTTGGTCAGCTGAAACTCGTTAATAAAATTTGCAAAATTAAAAGAGTCTGCTATGTAGTATTCGTTATTATAATCGGTTTTATTATACCATTTAGCAGTGTTGAAAATAAAATTGGCCGCCTCTGTAATATTTTTTTCAAACCAGTTAATTCAACGTAGTTGAGCAAACGGGGAGACAAAACTTGGGCCCTAATGATAGGATATTTTTTGCTTCTGTTGGAAAAACGACAGGTGGATTTTGGATAATTTTAATGCGATTTAATTTATTTGATTTAAGTTCGTCAATCTTTTTAAGAGAAATTGTGGGATTTTTATAGGTATATTTTCCTCTATTCTCAGTTTTTGGCAAACCGTGTGTTATCTTAAAAATTCTAAAATCTTACGGCTAAGTTTGTTTCTAAACTAGAGTTCTTCCTTCTGGACATTCACGAGGCCTGTAACTCCTTTATTTGATCGGTAATATGCCTAGGGGTTAAAAAATGAAAATAAACCTCATAGTTTGCCCAGTTTCTCAAGGCCTAAATATGTAGTAGAAATTTCCTGGTAAAACCCCATTCCTGATTAACAGATTCTTTATAATTTCACGGCTGTTTGAAAATGAAATGGACCATCGGGGTTGCAGTCATTAAAGGATCAACTTTGTGAATCTAAAACGTCACACTAAAAATAATATAAAGTAAATTACCTACTATTGGACAAATGAAAGGAACTCTTAATGAGTAGCTCACAAAACAAACAGACTGGAAAAAACAATAACAAAAATTTTTTTTTGACTACACACGAAAACGTGTGTAGAAAACGGCCTAAAAAATAGAATTTTGTCAATCTGTCATCAGTCATTAAGGGATCAAAATCTAAAACGTCTAAATAACCTACTATTGGACAACTCTAACCCTCAAAGCCTGCTGAAGAAATCAATCTATTCAACTGACACTATAGTACCAAACAATTCACCAATCACTACTAGCCCTCCAATAATAAAAGTATGTTTCCTTCTCCATACGTTCAGGAATTAACCTAAATTAGCGAACATATTCAAAAAAGAAAATATTGTTATAGCCAATAAAGCCGTTAAACCTACGAGCAAACTTTTAGTTCTCTTAAAGATAAAACAAAAAGGCATAACAAATCAAATGTAGTATATAAAATAGATTGTTTACATTGCAATAAAAAATACATAGGGCAAACCTCAAGGCCTCTAAAAGATAGAATAATATCTCATAAAAGTGATATAAGAATAAAACCCGAAGCATGTGCCCTTTCCCAGCACGTAAGAGACACAGGTCATTCAGCAAATTTCGCAGAGGCGGAGATTCTCGAATGTGAAATTAATTATTTTAAAAGAAATTTTCTCGAAATGGTGCACATAAATAATCAGGAAAACCCGATGAATAAAAAATCGGATATACAGAATCTCAATATAATATATAGCAATTTATTAAACCTTAAAACAAATAATCGTCCTGGCCTTCAAAACACAAAAGAAGGATTATTTTTTTTTTGCTATCTAAAAAAGAAAACAAATAGGTGCATATATTTTATTCTTAATATTCTAGTTAAGCCTCGACTCCGGTCGAATACATTGGAAACCTACCTTTCAACGGTTTCGTAGTCAAAAAAAAAAAAATTTTTTGTTATTGTTTTCCAGTCTGTTTGTTTTGTGTTAAATACTTATATAAAGAGGTGTTCCTTTCATTCACAGAAATGAATTTCCTATTGGATAGCTGTTTATATTTGTAACCTCACTTACAGTAAGTCTAAAATATTTTAGTAATTTACTTTATATTAACAAACCATTTTGTAGTGTGACTGATGAAGGATTAAAATAAATCCGAAAGCTTTCACAAAGTAAATAGAGTCATCTATTTAATGTCCCAGTAACATCAATAGGATTATTAGGCTGCAACCCCGCTATTTCGTGTTGTCCATTTCATTTTCAAACAGCCGTGAAATTATAAAGAATCTGTTAATCAGGAATGGGGTTTTACCAGGAAATTTCTACTACATATGGTTTAAATTGTGCAAATTACTTGAGAAACTGGGCAAAACTCAACATCAAACTAGCTTCGCTGAAAAATAGGAAGATATTTCTTCTCCAGTGCAGACGTCTTGGGTTAACCCTAGGCATATTACCGATCAAATCAAAGGAGTTACAGGCCTCGTGAATGTCCAAGAAGGCAGAACTGGACAGATGATTTTTAGTTTTAGAAACAAACTTAGCCGTAAGATTTTAAATTTAGAGATTAAGATAACACACGGAAATGTTGAAAGAATGGAAAAGGCACTTAGCACATATCGACTGAGAATAGAGGAAAATATACCTATAAACATTCATCTTGAGTTTTTCCGGAGACAAAATATAGTGTATAACCAGGCTTTTTACAAGACAAAAAGCAACAATCTTAAAAGGATTGACGAACTTAAATCAAATAAATTAAATCGCATTAAAATTAAGGACTGTTGGTTCAAAAATCTTACACCTGTCGTTTTTCCAACAGAAGCAAAAAATATCCTATCATTAGGGCCCAAGTTTTGTCTCCCCGTTTCCAAAAAGGACGTCTCAGTCCCACATATTTTAGCAGACGTTGAATTAACAATATCACACGTAGACAATATGGGTGAAAAAAATATTTACAGTGCACAGGCGGCCAATGTCATCACCAATTATTTTCATACAGAAGAGGTTACTTTCTCAGAGACAACTAAATGGTATAATAAAACCAAGATTTTTTTTAAAACAACACCCAGATATCTACATTACGAGATCTGACAAAGGCAACGTCACGGTCGCAATTTACAAAGAACAATATTTACAACTGGCTATGTCCTTACTTAGTGACGAAGTTTATTACAAAAAAATTCCACGCGATCCTACATCTACAATTCAACAAAAAGCCAACCAAATAATTTCAAAATTGAAAAAATCAAAACAACTATCCGACGCTACTGCGAAAAAATTGATGATTTATAACTCTATTTGCCCCAAGTTTTACGGTTTGCCAAAAACACATAAACCCACAATTTCTCTTAGACCAATAATATCCTCCATAGATTCCCCAACTGCTCAACTAGCTGGTTTTATTACAGAGGTTTTAAACACTGCATACGATTATAATAACGAATACTACATAGCAGACTCTTTTAATTTTGCAAATTTTATTAACGAGTTTCAGCTACCGGAAAATTACCACATTATAAGCTTAGATGTTACGTCTTTATTTTCCAATATCCCATTAGAATTAGTCAAAGTTAGTATTAAAAAAAATTGGTCCAAAATCAAAAATCACTGTTCTTTAAATCAATCAAACTTCTTAGAAATAATAGAATTTGTTTTTAACAATACCTGTTTCTCTTTTGACAATCAATTTTACAAACAAGTTTTCGGAACCCCTATGGGCTCAAAAATGTCTCCCATTTTAGCGCAATACGTAATGGATGATTTATTATACGATTGCATCCCAAAGCTGAACTTTGAAATACCCTTTTTAAAAAAATATGTTGATGATTTAATTTGCGCCATTCCGATTGGAAGCGAAACAGAGCTACTCAATATTTTCAATAATTATAATCAGTACATTAAATTCACAATTGAAATGGAATCTGAGAGAAGTGTGCCATTTTTAGATACAAGACTTATTAGAACCAACAGTAATAAAATTATATTGGACTGGTACATAAAACCAAGCAGCTCAGGTAGATATTTAAATTATTTCTCATACCATTCCGAAAAAATGAAAATAAACCTCATACTTGGCCTAAAAAATAGAATTTTGTCAATCTGTCATCAGTCATTAAAGGATCAAAATCTAAAACGTCTAAATAACCTACTATTGGACAACTCTTACCCTCAAAGCCTGCTAAAGAAATTAATCTATTCAACTGACACTATAGTACCAAACAATTCACCAACTGTTTCTACTAGCCCTCCAATAATAAAAAAGTATGTTTCCTTTCCATACGTTCAGGAATTAACCCCTAAATTAGCGAACATATTCAAAAAAGAAAATATTGTTATAGCCAATAAAGCCGTTAAACCTACGAGCAAACTTTTTAGTTCTCTTAAAGATAAAACAAAAAGGCATAACAAATCAAATGTAGTATATAAAATAGATTGTTTACATTGCAATAAAAAATACATAGGGCAAACCTCAAGGCCTCTAAAAGATAGAATAATATCTCATAAAAGTGATATAAGAATAAAACCCGAAGCATGTGCCCTTTCCCAACACGTAAGAGACACAGGTCATTCAGCAAATTTCGCAGAGGCGGAGATTCTCGAATGTGAAATTAATTATTTTAAAAGAAATTTTCTCGAAATGGTGCACATAAATAATCAGGAAAACCCGATGAATAAAAAATCGGATATACAGAATCTCAATATAATATATAGCAATTTATTAAACCTTAAAACCAAATAATCGTCCTGGCCTTCAAAACACAAAAGAAGGATTATTTTTTTTTTTTGCTATCTAAAAAAGAAACAAATAGGTGCATATATTTTATTCTTAATATTCTAGTTAAGCCTCGACTCCGGTCGAATACATTGGAAACCTACCTTTCAACGGTTTCGTGTGTAGTCAAAAAAAAAAAAAATTTTTTGTTTTGTTATTGTTTTTTTCCAGTCTGTTTGTTTTGTGTTAAATACTTATATAAAGAGGTGTTCCTTTCATTCACAGAAATGAATTTCCTATTGGATAGCTGTTTATATTTGTAACCTCACTTACAGTAAGTCTAAAATATTTTAGTAATTTACTTTATATTAACAAACCATTTTGTAGTGTGACTGATGAAGGATTAAAATAAATCCGAAAGCTTTCACAAAGTAAATAGAGTCATCTATTTAATGTCCCAGTAACATCAATAGGATTATTAGGCTGCAACCCCGCTATTTCGTGTTGTCCATTATATATATATATATATATATATATATATATATATATATATATATATATATATATATATATATATATATATATATATATATATATATATATATATATATATATATATTATACAAAATTTCTAGTCAATTGGATTAATAGTTTTTATGGTACTGAATTTTTAAAGTTTTCATTAGGTGGCCATTTTTTTCCGCAATAATGGATTCACACCAAAAATTTTAACAATTTATCACTATATCAAACTTGAATTTCGTGTAAAAGTTGGAGTCTATTCCAAAAGTATTTTCTTAATAACATTTTGTGAGGCCGCCATTTCATTCCGTCATACCATATTGGATTTTTATAAAAATATTGCCATGACATGCCCATGTGACCGGAGTCAATAGGACACTAGTTTTTGAGCTATGCCGGTATACTCTGCACATATAAACCGACAGCTCGACGGAAAGTTGTTTCGAGATCCAAGGACCTTAAAACCCAATTAATTATATGCAAAAATCTCGGAGTGTGATTTTTCACGATTAAAAAAAACTGCAATATCACTAAATTTACGCAAAAATACTTTTGGTTAAACGTGGAGTTTCACCCCGATAATATATCGCTCATTATTCTATAATGAAAGAAGTTCGATTAAAACCACAAAACCTAGGTTTTCTTGACCATTATATTTTCTCTGGGATCATCGCTTACCAGTCTATAAAATGGTATATTTCATTAGGACTCCCGGAACAAGGATTTTTCCGTACGAGCATGACAGTGACGTAGCTATATCCCCCATAGACCCCATAATGCGGGGGGAGGGGTGATAGGTAGTCCAGCGACAATATGTAATGGAGCTTAAGGAAAACTATGGATTAATTTTTTCTATTCATCAGGTATTTTATCGCCCTTTTGTTAGATTTGTTTATAAGATTATACAAAACTATTAATGACCTTTTTCGTTTAGTCAGCAGTTATTTTCTGTGGGGAAGTGCATATAGTTGACCAACTTCTCCAACTCTGCAACTAGAGTAAGAATAACGAAAACTAACCAACTAAGTGTTAATAGTAACAATCCCAACGAATAATGTTTTTAGTTGTTATCATTAATGGTAACCATTATCGTGTAATTCGTATTATTGTACCAGTTTAGTCCCTTTGGCATTTTATTTTGTAGAACTGTGTTTATTGAAGCAGACTGTTCGCAAATGTTTTGATTTTATTAGAAGAAAGGTGCAATTGTTGTATTTTGCGAGTGAGAAGGGTTAAACAATTTTCGTGATACCTCAGTTTTTTTGCCTGTGCCTTCTCAGAGTGAGTAATTTACCACCGGTTTCCACCAAAATGGTTGCTGAAGAGCGTCTTAGTCCAGATCCGGTATATTCTTTAAGTTTTTTTAATTATAGGTACTTTGCAACAAGTTTTAGAAAACCACTATGGTATGACATCTAAAATGTTGAGCGTAGCACCTTCCGTTTCGATGATAAACTCAAACGTCCTAAGTCATCTGTACGGCATGCACCAAAGATTCCAACATTAAAATTTCGTTTGCTAGTAGATATTGCTTATCTAGAGCTTCACATAAAAATTTGGTTAGTTATCCTGCTGTTAAAACCCTGTACTGTTTGGTACATATCTCACAGCCTGACTCTTCAAAAAGTAGTAGGTTTTGGACATTTGCTGACAGGATCGACATTTCATAGACTTGGCTTTTTCGATAAAATAAACTGGAAGAACACCGTCATTTACAGTTTTGATTTTGTCCAGATCCCGCCATTCATTAAAAAGGTGTTATTCATGTTCATATCTTGACCTGGATTTTACTGGTAATAAATCCTTACCCGCCGGTGCCGCTTGCTCCAATATGTTATCGAGAATTTCCGCATTTTCCTCTGAATACATTTTGACACACCGGCGTAAATTTAATTGACAGAAAATAAATAAAGCTGATAATACATAAATTGTTGCTATGGAAATGTTATTAGTGTTTTGTACGTAATATGCGTTTTCATGGTGATTGTCGAATTATTTTAGAGGTAATTTGTTCTAAATTAATCTGCTAGAGGTAAGATTATCAAAATCTCAGGAAATATTTATTTATCTAAATATTCAAACATTTACAAATTAAAATACAAAATAGGGACATGTTAAATATCAGATAGTATAATCTTAATCTCAGTTTACTTTGCTGTATATTTCTGTTTTAAAACTATATATTTGGTATATTTATTCAGGGCAGGGAAAAAAATCGGAGATCGGAAAAATTTTTGGGAGCTGTTTCCGTGCGCTTGCCTGAAAAGACCTTACTTTATTCCAAAGGTAAATGAAAATTTACCTTTGGAATAAAGAAATAATTTGACGTTTTCAAAGAAGTATAACAAAAAAGATGTTTCATGATGCTACCTAGAAAGACTTATTTTACGATCGGACTAACGTTTTTCAAGAATAGGTTATTTATTGAAGCAATTGAAGGGGCATTTTTTTCAGCAAAAATGAAATATATTCATAAAATATTTTTTTTGCTCGTAGACAGCTTCCTTAATACGGTAATTAAAACTTTTCTCTGCGGAAACTCTCCATTTATTTGTTTATTATTTTATTTATTTATTTATTTATTTATTTATTTAAAATTCACAATGTGGATCATAAAATGACATCTGTCTCGTCACAAGTACATAAAAAAGTATAAAACTAATATAAAACTAGAAATAAGAAGAACTGTAAATTATGAAACTAAACAGTAGGTATAAGATACAATACAATGTTAAAATTTAGGACAAATAAAAGATAACAATACAGCAAGTTACAGCTCAAGCGAGAAGAATTCATTTATGTCATAAATAGAATGTCCCAACAGCAATGCAGCGACTGCCGTCTTAAACTGCTTAGGGCGTTGAATTCTTCTTACGTTAAGTGGAGGATGATTGTAAACTTTTATAGGCAAGATATAAGAACTATTAGCAGTCATACTCAGTCTATGAGCCGGCAATCAGTAGTGTCCCTAAGATCATAGGTGTTAGGCATATCCCTGGTTGAGGTAAATTCAGTGATATGTTTCCGTATGTATAATGAACATTGAAGTATGTAAATTGAGGTCACCGTCAATAGACCTAAATTTTTAAAGAGTGGACGACGTGACTGTCTGGAATTTTGAAATAGAATAGTTCGAACAATTCTTTTTTGAGCTATTAGCACCTCCTGTATTCTCTTGCAATTTCCCCAAGCAACTATAGCATAGGAAAGTAGTGAGTATACGTAAGCATAATAATAAGATAAAAATTATTTTTCTATCAACAATTGACCTAAGCCTCCAAATTACAAATGAGCTTACAGCTAGTTTCTTAAGAATATGGTCAATATGAGAGGACCAACTCAAACGGCTGTCAATATATAAACCTAAAAACTTAATTACTTGAACCTGCTGTACTGTATGGTTTTTTGTTCTTATCAACAAGGAGTAATCTTGAGTGTGCATATTAAACAACATATTAATGGTTTTTGATACATTTAAAACAAGATTATTATTGGAACAATAGTCAAAAGTCTGTTCTACACAATTGTGCGCTATTGCTTGAAGATTTTTATCACTTTTTGCTGATAAAAGTGAATTCATGTCATCTGCATACAATATTGAACTACCAACAGTGACGAAGTTTGTAACGTCAGCAATAAATACAATAAATAGGAGAGGTCCCAGTACACTTCCCTGGGGTACACCTCTTACTAAGTCCAATAAGTGAATGGTACTCCCAGCTCTCTGAATGCAGTATTACTTTTTGTTTCCTATTGGTCAAATAGGATTCTAACCAATTATTTGGAATGCCCCTGACGCCATAGTTTAAAAGTTTAGCTAATAAGATTTTATGATCAATAAGATCGAAATCTCGGGTATAACCAAAAAACAATCCCAAAGTAGGGTATTTAGTGTCGAGTTGATGAACAATGTTATTTACAACACTCAGTATGGCATCTTGGGTTGAACAACCTCCTCTGAAACCATACTGATTATATGGTAGAATTTTCTTGAGTTCTAGAAAGTTTAAAAGTCTACAGTAAAAGGCCTTTTCATAAATCTTAGAAAATGCAGGTAAGAGAGAGATCGCCCGGTAGTTATCAATTTTATCAGTACTTCCCTTCATATGAATTGGACATATTATGGATTTTTATAAACTGCTGGGAAATAGTCCTTCAGAAAATGACTCATTTATCAAAAATGCCAGGATAGGAGCAATATACTGTGATACTTGTCCTAGTAGGGAGCAGGGTGTACCATCCACACCGCTTGGCTTCCTAGACGATACACGACACATCAAATCATAGACCTCTAGATCTGTTACTGCATCAAGAAACATAGACTGGTGTTGTACAAAAGGTCCAAATCTACAATCACTATTGTTATTATTAAATGAATGGTGAGCTGAATCAACAAAAAAGTTATTGAATTCTACAGCAGCCGAAGTCAAATCAGGAATTACATTTACAAGCTCTTAGGGTATTTTTTATCAGTGGCAGTTTCATTTTTTATTATTAACCAAGAAGTCTATGACTTATTGTGTGAATTATTATACAGTTCAGAGAAAATTCTTTTTTTTGAATCATTAATAAGTTGTCTATGTTCCTTTAGCCTAACTTTATATATCTGTTGAATGTTTTCATCGTCAGACTGTTGACAGATCCTCTGCATAAGTCTTAAATTCTCGCCCTGGTTAACAATTTCATTTGCAAGCCAATTACACAACCTTGATTTATTATTATTTATTTTGATAAGCTTAAGTGGAAATGCAATTTCAACCAACTTTACGAAAGTCTCCAGAAATAACTGAAACTTAAGGTCAGCACTAGTGCGATCATTGTGTAGCGTGAGCCAAGATTCGTTGCTTAACAATCTCTTTAGTGTAATTATATTAGCTTCTTTGCCAAACTGTCTAATATCCCTGAAGTGAAAAGAAATTTCTTGTTTAGGTTTAAAAATAGGTAAAGTCACAAGTTGCATGCAATGATCGGACAAATGGCTATGAATGTTCACCGCATTTACAAATTTACAATCAAAGAAAGTAAAAACATTTATCTATAACAGACTTTGCCTCGTTATGTACCCTGGAGTATTCATCTATGCTAGATGACAAACTAAAAGAATTAAAATTGTTAACAATCTGATTAGCATAACTATCATTAACTGATCTATCGAAATTAACATTAAAGTCACCACATACGATATAAAATTCCTTTTCATTACACTTACAAAGATCCTTGAGAAGCTCGTGAAGAGTTTCAACAAAATATTTCACGTTTGACGAAGGTGGTCTGTATAAACAAACAACACATAAGACACATGTTTCTAGTACAATTTTTACATTTACATATTCAAAATTATTTTTAACACAATTCACCTTAAGGCCAAAATTGACAAACTCGATATCATCACGGCAGTAGACAGCAACTCCGCCACCACGATTCTGTTCTCTGCAAAATGATGTTGCAAAAGTATATCCTTCAATGTGTATCTTGGCTATCTCATTTGACGAGCACCAAACTTCAGTTAGTGCTAAGATTTCAGGATAAGTTCTAGCTTTTAACAAGCATGACAATTCTCTGTCCTTGGCCCGCAAGCTTCTAATGTTAAAGTTAACAAACTGTAGGATACAATTACCCTTAGATCCATTTAGTTGTTGTTGGAATGAGGACTCCCCACGTGATCCTGTGATGGAGTCCTCCTCAGGGGAAAAAACTTTGAAACTAATGCATCTTTTGGCCAGATTTCACGTCGCCAGGCCTTTTTAAAGTTGTCTTGATGAATTGTAACTTTCATTGAAGTATACAGTTCAGGATGCTTGGAGGTGTGTACCATACAGTCGACCTCAGGAAATTCATTCAGCAACAAAGCCTTCAAGTCTTCAGGCTTAGTACTCGGTTATTGACGCGTGACATGCAAGGCTACATGTCTGGGCACTCCTTTGACACCATTTATTTATTTATTTTTTACCTTTCTCTCAACTAAAATGTGATACATTCACAAGTTTTTATAAATGTGGCACTTAAAAAAAAATTCCTGCGGAAACTCTTATTTTTTATAATCGCCAATTTTAATAATGCACAAAGGTAGAATTTCGGCCGCTGCTCACGAATTTTAAATAATATTTTTTCAGTATTGTTTCGTTTCCAGTAAGTTATCCAGCATAAAAATGTTCAATATTGCTTTTTACTATTTTCACCCTTCTTTTTTCTAAAAGTTACTAGTTAATACATTCACTCAATAGTAATGGCTATAACATTGACTACATAACCAAAATGATTTCATTTATTTGATGTATTTTGCAAAAAATTCTAATAATAATAATTACGCCAAGAAGTACAAATTTCGAAATAATTACACTTGAACACTTTTTGTTTAAATTCTGTGAGCTACTTAGAGGGAGGCTTGATGAACGCTTAAGAGAAGGAGACCAGAGACTTGTTTTGCCCTTGTTTCTTCGCGCAATTTATACAGCCAGTATTTTTTCTTTCAGATACCCCCTACTGGAGCATAGGTCAAGACAACTAGATCTAATCTCCGAGGACGATCTTCACAATCTGAGCTCTACTCGGAACCTAAGTGCAATGGAACCTTTCGATAAAAAAAAACCGAATTCCAACCATGGGAAAGTATGTGTAATGTTCCTCTAGTTGTCTTCGGCTGTGCCACTAAGAATGGCAACTAAGAAACGCAGAATATTAACTTCAACCGGTGATTAAGGAGGGCAATGAATCATCCTGATTTCGGTCTATATTTATACGAAAATCCTGCCGACGTCACGGTTACTCCTTTCCTGCAGCTCTAGAACAATAACAGCCATTTTGGTGAAAGAAACTGTCGACAATTTTGCTCAGTCTGCAATGAAAAATTTTACTGTTTACATTTCCTGAGATACTTTAAAGTCCTGCAAGAGTCATCTTTTTTTTTGTATTTGGAATTTCTGTATTTTTGCCGTTTCAGAATTTTTTGAAGATATTTTTATTTTTTCCAGAAAAAATTAGTATGGCTTAAAAATGTATTTAAAACGTATTATATTCATTTAATTATATATTGAAAGTTTGGGATTTTTTCAATAAGTAGTTTTTTAGATATTTTCTGCAGTACCCGGTGCTCTACTTCCGAGGCCTGTTTCTTGGTTTCTAGTTGATTTTTCCGCAATGGGGTTTATTATATAAAATATTTCTTTTATTAAGGGCGATTGTTTAGCCAAAGTCCGATTTCGATATTTAATAATTTAAATTTTTGTTATTGCAAAATTTGGCCTAGTCCAAAAATTGAAAAATTAACTTTTTTAGTTTTTTACCTACAAACCTGAAATTTTGGTATCAGGTAGTGTTAGTGATTTGGAGTTGGAAGTGGCGTCCTTTCGGAAAACGAGTTGTCTCAAATTTTGAATTTTCTTTTATTGATTATTCCCTCGGGAATTAAGTTATTTACTAATAAAGTAATTTTCAGAGAATGTACATTTAGTTAGTCCCTTTCGAAATTCAAATCAAAGGGAAAAAAGTTTATTTACAAGTATGAGATTTTCAAGGCGTGTTAACGAATTTTTTAATTCAAATCACGAAATTTTAAAGTTGAATAATCTTGTTATTTCTTGATAGATTTTGATGATTCTTTTATTAGTGTGTTTTCCTCGATAAGGACTTTCAGAAAAAGTGGTTTTTGAGTAAAAATCTTAAATTTTGGATTTAAGTAAAAAAGTAGGTCAAGTTTGAAACCATAAGAAATAATTGAGATATCGAAATGAAATTTGTACAGGCGTGAAGCGCATGAAAAGTTACGCATTTCCAAGTTTCATTGTCGTAGCTAATTTCTAAGTATTTTTAAACTTGGGTCGGAAATTGGAATTTTACTGACGCCAGCTAAGCTTTTCTGGCGAAGCTTGGCGTGGTGCTTCCTGATTGGACGGTTCTTAACGCGTCATGCGTTCTGATTGGATTTAGCGCTTATATAAAACTACTTTGTTCTGCGTTAAGATCTTGCATTGATCTAGAGTTTTATTAGCTTAGAAGATGGTTATTTGGCCGGATATCCATTATCTATTATGTGTATTATCATAGGAATCATCATTTCTTTTTTTGGCCTTAATTTGGGGGGTTTTTGACGTATTTTAACGTAGAAAATCATGTTTTACAACATTTACAACCCGGATAGCGTTAGAGATATATTGGC
The DNA here is from genome assembly GCA_030620095.1 of Kuschelorhynchus macadamiae. NCBI lineage: Eukaryota > Metazoa > Arthropoda > Insecta > Coleoptera > Curculionidae > Kuschelorhynchus > Kuschelorhynchus macadamiae. Next base: position 112,744 of record JAUTXW010005197.1, on the reverse strand, counting down.
GGACGCAAAATTCTGTTTTCTTTAGGTAACATTAAAAATGAATTTCTTATCCTTTCCACTATTCAAACAAACCTTATAATAAAACTAATTTAATGCTAGTAATACCGTTAGCAATTCTGTACTTTTACAAGCTCAGTGTTTTGTTCGAGAGTGTTTCGTGTGAAGATCTCCAAAAAATTGTTGTGAAGGGGAAAGTGCTTCATAGCCAAGAAATTATAGATAGGGTTGCCAAGTTTATGGAACAAGAAGCTAACGTAGGAATAAAAATTCCTCTTCAATCCTACCGCTATGTACTAAAGAGTACAAAATTATTATTTCGTATATGTATATTCATATATTATTTATCAGATAGTAAATAGGCATTTCGTGTTAAATAGGGAAAGAACTTTGGTGGCAACTGGTATCAGCAAAAATACTTTGCTAAGGATAAGAAAGGAAGGAAGAGTGGTTGATTCTAACACAGATACAATTCCTTTTTTAACGCCCAATAAAAAAGCGTCTTCGGAAAAATGGAATTTAGTCCCGGAGATGTAGAAGAAGTTAAAAAGCATTATTAACAACTTTTTTTTATTAACTAGTATAGTGTTTCTAACCTAATCCATCATTGATCATTGGAGCCTCATTGAATTACATTAATAAGTGGATACTGGGGCACTTATTGTCTAAATATTCATGCAAAAGTCTATTATATTTAATTTGCTATTGAAAATGAAAATTACCAAATCGAGTAAACATTTCTTTACTTAATGATTCTGGGTTTTCTATTTATAATTTGGGCTTTTTGCTATCCCCATTTTGAAACAGGTTACATGTAAACACTTTTGTTCCGGTTAAAAATTGAATAAACCCAAAAATAATCCCAAACGTTCCTGTCGGTGTTACAACAAAAGGTATTAAAATGATCAGAGGGTGCATAAATATTATCCTAAATCTACTTCTGACATGTACAGATATTATATTGAAATCTTAATGAATTGAAATATTAATTAATTTATTAATTACTGTTTTTCAATAAAAATGTTTTGCTTTTAGACATATTACAAAAAATCAAGGACAGACAACTCAATTTTCCTGTGTCCGTATCCATATTAAGGGGATTGTTCAAATCTATATGTTACAGGTAGGACCAATTTTTTGTAACAAACATAATTAGTGACCTGTGTGCAATTATTGCTTAATACATTGTACTGATTCTGCTGTTGGTTGTGAAATATTTTTCAATACCTATGCTTTGATACGCAGATTAGTAACTTTTTCTTTAAACAAATTAAATTTTGATAAAACCCCTCAAGGGCGGTTTAGGAATGTGCAGAGTGCTCACACGCAGGCCGTCTGGTTCACAAAAAAAATGACAGAAAATAAAAAAAAATCTTCCAAATTATCGCAGAACGAAATTGTTTCATTAAAAAATGTAGGGTAGATTATTACCTAAAAAAAGGTATTTATGATTTTGAGTCTCATAGTTTTTGTAAAAATTGAGCTTGGAAAACATTAGGTTATGTTATGTAGCTAGAGATGTCTTTTTCCAAATGCATTTTGAATTATAAATGAAAAATAAAATCGAGTTATTGCAAAATATTTCCGCGCGCTTGCTAATAAATTCAAAAATTTTTGTTTTGTTCAATCAATGATGAGTTTAAATTAATTTATCCCGAAAACTATTACATTTTCGAAAAAAATCATCATAACCTTTTTTATAGGTAATTATTTGCCTCAGTAGTAAAACAATTTTCTTCTATGTGCAGTATTTTGAAAGATATTGGACAAAAACAGCTTTTATTTTTCTTTGCGGACATTTTTTTTTGTGAACTAAATGGCCTACGTGTTTTCGTTATTTTGGATTAGTTCATTTTTACGTAATACTTGATTTTTGTGGAACATTTTAGGCAAATTCTGTAAGTAATTTTTTTAACATTTCATTAGGGTGCCATGTTGGATTTTTAACAAAATGTTACCATTTTATCTCTAAATGATTATTAATTTTTGAGTAGAATTTGTGGTCAATCGCATAAGTATTTTTGGGTATGCCGCAAATAGACAAAGCGACAGACAAAGAAATTCGATAGGTGATTTTTTTACAATTACACTAATTTCATTTTACGAGGTGAGTAACGAACCAAACGTCTGTGCCTTAGTATTATAAAAAGTTGAAACACGTGTAGAGGGTTGATCTAATAAATAGCAAACATTGAAAAGCTAATCGAGTTTTATTCGTAAATAATTATTGCTTACTTTAAAGCAGATTGAATTTAGGATATCTTCATTATTTGTGAGTGAATAAAAACGTCGTAATAAAATTATTTTGGGTGTCAAACATTTTTCTTTGGGTTGTTAACTTGGGTAGAAACAACCATTTTATGTTTGTTACAACTTATTTGCAAATTTAATCATTTTATCGTAAAAAGAAATCAAGTTATTATTAATATTATTTAATTTTCTCGAAACTTAACTACGACCATGTTTGGTACATATTTATAGAAATTCATCTTATTGAGTACGACACTGTTTTCGATATATTCGATACGCTTAGTGGATCAAATATTGGTTGAGTATGTTAGAAATTACAATTTTTTTTTCATCGGCCAGAATCGATCATCGATAGACATAGAACCACCGATCGTTATACTTTTTATTAGCTTATGCATTCATTTTTTAATATCTTCATTGATGTAACTTTGATTAAATGTTTTATTAATTTTATAGTTTAAAAACCACCGAACATATATTGGGTCCTAAGTTTCTATTAGCCTTTGGAATTCAAATAATTTAAATATAGACTTCTTACAGCTGAAAAGTTTTACTAATTTTTGGCATACGTATCGCAATTCTTACATATCATTCTGATCTACAAAGTTACATAATTAACCTATATGTAACTGGTTATATTGTTTATAACTGAATGCTTACATATTTTGTTGATTTGGTTATTGTTATTTTGTTTCATAAAGTTACATCATTAACCTCTATGTAACTGGTTATTTTTTTATAGCTGTATGCTTACAATTTTTTTTCGATTATAGTCATTTCTGCTTCAAATTGTTACATAATTAACCTTAATGTCACTGGGATATTTATTAGCCTAATGCTTACAAAATTTGTTTATTCCATTAATGTCATTCTGCTTAACTTTTTGTTTTATGATTGAGTAGCTAGATAAGGCCTAGTCCTGTATATCTATGCGAAATTTTGGTTAAATTTGATTAAGTGCATAAATCACAGTTGTAAATCTATTTATGTGTAATTCGGAAAATAATTAACCAAATACTGGTTTAATTTCACTTTTAGGTTAAAAATTGTATTAATTATTATTTTGTGTAACATACTTTGATATATAATATTTTTGGAAAATAAATAACCAAATACTGGTTTATTTTGGGTTACAAACTGTAGTATTTACTATTTATGCAACATTTTTTGATATGTTGGATATTTGAATTAAATAGATATTTTTTTTATAAAGTTTGATCTACGACCTATATTGAAATTTAAGATTGGATACTTTTATTATTTGATTAGGTAAATTCAAAAATTGGTATAGTTAGAACCTTTGTTTTGTGAGTCATTCTGTCATTGTTGAAATTTCATGTCATTGGATAATGTATATTTTCAGATAATAAATCTGAGTGTTTTTTAACATTAGCTTATTCTTGGTTCATAGAACTTTATTACAGAACAGTGTATTGATCTCTATCTTTTCTTTTTTTTATGTCTAACCACTATAGTTGATGGTGCCCATATTAGTTTAGATATCACACGAACCTACGAATCGCCTCCGATTAGCCTAAATGAGTAGCCGTGGTAACCAATGTAATAAATTAATAATTAATTTTCTAATCTAAAAAAAATCAAAAATAAACTAATAAACTAAAGTAACATCAATCTATATATAAAAATAATTTTTATTTTTTCTCAATTTTACTTCCCTCGTAAAAGGGATGTATTGTAATCGTGAAAAAACCCCTTCAGATTTTTTCAGATGTTCACGTTTCATGTTCCCTAGATGACGAAAAACATGTTTTCTCAATTCCGTCGATCTGTCTGTCTGTTCGCGGCGTAGGTAAAAAACTGCTTACCCGATTAACTTCAAATTTTGGTCAAAAATTAAAGGTCATATCTTAAGGAAACCCTTAAGATGGGAACATTTTGGTAAAAATCCAATATGGCGAAACAAAATGGCGGCTTAGTGAAATGTTAAAAAAGTTATTATTAAAAAACTACTACATCCAATTTATCTCAAAATTTGCAAAAACATCAAGTATTATCTTGGAATCAACTGGTAAGATTTTGGTACGAATCCAAGATGGCGGCTTAATAAAATATTTAAAAATTAATTGTGGCGTAGGAATCAACTAGTAAAATAGCGGTACTAATTCAAGATGGCCGAAAAAAATGGCGGTTAAATAAAATGTTTGTAATCGTGAAAAAGTCACCCTCTCACTTTTACGTTTTAGCGATGCTAGATGCCAAAAAATATGTTTTATCAATTCCGTCGGTCAGTCTGTCTGTCTGTTTGTCAGTTCGCGGCATAGCTTAAAGACTACTTACCCGATTTACTTCAAATTTTGGTCAAAAATTAAGGGTCATATAGGGATGGCCTCGTAAGAAATCCAATATGGCGAAACAAAATGGCGGCTTAGTGAAATGTTAAAAAACTATTGTTACAAAACTACTCATCCAGTTTTTGTCAAATTTTGCATAAACATCAACGCCCGTATTCACTAAAGAGGATTAAATTTAGACCAGGTCTAACTTGACAGTTGTAGGTTTAAGATGACATTTTTAATAATTGATCAAATATTTTTTCTAAATGTCACAATTACAAGATGACAGTGACATAAGCGAAATAAAACTGGCGAACTAAGAGTTTTAAGTATCATGGCAACTAGACCTGGTCTATCTCTTAAACCTTTTTAGTGAATACGGGGGCTAGTATTTTGGTGGAATCAACTGGTAACATTTTGGTACGAATCCGACATGGCGGAACAAAACGGCGGCTTAATAAAATATTTAAAAATTAAGCCTAAAAAAACTGCTCAGTGGTTTGATTTTAAATTATACACCTTAACTAATTGTGGTATAGGGATCAACTAGTAAAATAATGGTACTAATTCAAGATGGCTGAACAAAATGGCGGCCAAATACGATATTTGTAATCGTGAAAAAGTCACCCTCTCACATTACGCCAAAAAATATTGTTTTATCAAGTCCGTCAGTTCATCTGTCCGTCTTTTTGTCTGTCTGTTAGTTCGCGGCATAGCTTAAAGACTACTTACCCGGTTGACTTAAAATTTTAGTCAAAAATTAAGGGTTATATGGGGATGGCCTGGTAAGATTTTGGTAAAAATCCATTATGACGAAACAAAATGGCGGCTAGCGAAATGTTTAATTATTATTAAAAAACTACTCATCCAATATATCTGAAATTTTGCAAATAACATCAAGTACTATGTTGACTCCATATATATATATATATATATATATATATATATATATATATATATATATATATATATATATATATATATATATATATATATATATATATATATATATATATATATATATACATATATTAATTTAGAAATATGGATAGCGGATGTTCCTCAGGCGACCCAATTTTATGAAGGGAACAATTCGAGTTCTGTGCGTGCGCGGACACGAGTTTACCATGTCTTTTAAATTCAAGTAATTTTATGCCCGAAACTCATATTTAGTGATATAATACTTGAATTTCCTAATTTTCTTAATAATATACCTTTAAAAAACTGATGTGCAATTACAAAAAAAAACTACTGGAAGTCACAATGTTGTTATTTTATATTGAACTGAATTATCGGTATTTGACCCTTTTAACCCATTAGTGCATGAAGTTGTTTTTCCCTTTCTTTAGCTGATTTTTTGATTTCAACAGAGTATATTGACACAAAATAAAACAAATATATGTTCAAAAAAAAATGTATTTAAAAAATTTACATTTTGAAGCACATCCGTTATAACGGATACTATGCACTAAGACATTACAGGGAGTGATATTGTTTAAAACAATTTTTTGGATGAAGTCCAACCTGGCACTTTATACAAATAAACTTTGCTTTGCTTTTACAAAATCTACATACTTTATCCGTGGCTGAATATTCTGGAAGATGATTTCTACCATCATACCTTACATCCTGGAGGGGATTTGGCATGATTTTACCACGACATGCTGGTTTCCCATAGGTTTTCAAAAAATGTAGTGCCAAATATTTTCGAAAAGCTAATAGGCTCACAACACAATCGTCTTGAAGGTGCAGTTTTTTCATGAGGAGGTACGAGTTGACCACCGAAGCGTCAAATAAATATATGAAGATTGGCCACCACCACTTGCGCAATCGCATTCTTGTCCTATAGCATGCTATCAACTGATCAATCTTGTCGACGCCTCCCATTCCTCTATTATATTCTGCAAAAACATGGGGTTGCGGTACCATTATTTTCTTTTTTTCTTCTCTTGACCATCTTGATACTGCTTTTTCCTCCGCGGTGCTAAACGTTGTTATAGTAGTGCAAACCTTGTTGTCCTTCCAACGTACAACTAAAAGATCATCATCAGTAGTGGCCTGGAAATCATACGATCCTCTTGGTAATTTAGCCATTTGCTTGCAATTTTGTAGAGGGCACTTCATTATTCTGTTTTCCTGAATGGTGGCGGTTGCACAGAAACCTTCATCAGACAAATGTTTGAATAAATTCATCGACGAGAAATAATTGTCAAAGAACAATTTATAGCCAGAATGGGGTTGAATATCTGCTAACTTCATAAGCGAAACGACTACATCTCCTCCAATACCAAATGTTTTTGCAGTATTGGTTTTTCCAACATATATATCAAACAAAACCATGTCCCCGTGCTGTGACATAAAGCCCAATTTTTGAAGCCAAATCTGACCGGTTTCCCTTTTATAAACTGTTTAGCATAGTGTTTCCCATGGTATGGGATCATGCTCTCATCTATTGACAAATTTTCCTCTAAACCACCATGCATTTGAAATGATTTATTTAGTTGGCTAATAATAGGACGTAGTTTATATAAACGATCATTTTTATCGATTTTGCTGTTGTCATTCAAATGGAAATGTCTTAGCACTTGTTCAAATCTATTTAGGCGTATGCTTTCAGACAAAATAGTGGGAACATCATTTTCTCGGGACCAATACAAGCGCTTATTCGGGTATTTCCCATATCCTGATAGCAAAAATGCTCCCAGTACAACATGCATTTCATCAAGTGTTAAATTTAGGGGTTTATTCTTTTGCAGCGCATATAAATTTGATTGCTGAACAATTTCACTCAATAAGTTTTTAGTGAAAAATAAATGAAAAAAATCAACTGGTGTTTTACACTGAGCGGCTTCATCGCTTGGTGGCTTCGGCGTACAAGTTTTGTTTACTTTGTAATTAGGAATAGCGGTTTTCTTCCATGTTGTCTCTAAGGGCCGTCTTCGCTTTACAAAATTTGATAGAGGAATATTCATCTCCGGATCACTGTCCTCTGATTCTAGATCATTTCTTTCTATGGCGGTCCCGCTCTCAATTGGTGGTTCCTCTTCTTTTTCGAAAGTCGCTAGAGGAATATTTATTTCCGGATCGCAATCATTATCCTCTCCAAAATGTCCACTCATTTCACAGGTTGTTCGCAACATATTTCCACCAAGATGGTCTAAATTTCCTTCATGCTCATCGTCACTGCCATCACTGTCTTCTTCTGTCTCAGCGCCATCTGTGGGGGGAATTGCATATATATTAACATTGGAAATGTTGTCATCGACTTCCTGATCTTCTATCAACTCGAGAAGCTGGTGCAAGGTCAAAATGAAAATAAAATAAAAACCGGCCTGTAATTGCTGTATTGCATAGTATCCGTTATAACGGATGTAAACAATTGTGTTCAATATTTCAAAAACCGTTCAATATAAAGGCTTACATTATGTTGGCATATAGTTTTTAAGGTGTTTTCTACTAACAGTAGCAGCTACCATACTTATAGATCAAAAATATATAAAATAAATTAGCTACACTTACCCTCCTCTGTTGGTATTATATAATGACGGATCCATAATAGCCTAACTACACCAAATAAGCACAAAGGTCACTAAATTATGGTTAAAAGGGTACGTTTTGGATTGAAAATAACTGTCCTGTATGTAAACATTCCAAACATAACCTCAAACGTGAAACATCGTGGATTATGGCGCCATGCGTTAAAACGGATACTATGCACTAATGGGTTAAATGAGATTTCAAGAAAGAAGGTAAGTTCACCTAGATTCTTTTTATATGTTTTCATTTACTTCAGTAACTATTTTCATAATGTTCCTTTTCAGATTTTTGCTAGACTTTTTTAAGTGATAGTAAACTTAATGTTAACTTTAGAACATTTGAATTTGTTACTTGTTCATGACATATGTTTTTGCAATTTTAGTAAAAAACCAAGTAAACTAATAAATGTTAATTATTCAGACTGGGATTATATCAATGCATATGATGCAGTGTGAATCTTAGGCAATAAGAAAAAGAAAACAAGTTTTGGGGTAGAAAATTATGAGCAGATTATTGAAGCAAATTAGCTCATCAAAGAGAAGGAGGTTGATTCTGAAAATAAATAGCGAGACTGCTGAGGTAATTAATATACTACAATAATCAGAGTTGCATGTATATTTTAGTAATAATGAGTAGAGTTGAGCAAATAAACAGATATTTTACCATAATGAATAGAATTATGTTAATAAATGGCTGGTTTCTCCTACTTCTTAACCTCCTTGATGACATGGAGAGTTTCAAAAAGTGGCTTTCAAAATGTTATACAAATCTAGTGTTGAAATATGTTTTCTATTAGTCTTACCTAATTATTGATAAAAACAAAATTAAAATACCAGAGGGGTAGGGGTGCATATTAATTTCACGTTACTTGCGCAATATTTTATAATATTTATTATTATATGGTGTTACCTAAATGTAATCAGCGCATAAAGTAAATATATTATTAAATTGTATAGTTTCCGGTCTTTTTTGTTCAAGGTATGAAAGGGTTCCCAGTAAATCAGACCAAAACGATGTGATATACTTTTCTTTTATTACGATTTTTTTTATTCAGCAACGTTTCGGCGATCGTTTACCACTATCATCAGGCTAAAATACATACATTTTGTTTATACATTTTAAATTGTAAATACAAAGGTCAGAAATATGGAATGACACTACAAATAGATGTTTTGTTTTTTTTGTGATAGGTTGAAAAAGATTAAAATATTACATACATACATTTAAATTAAAAAAAAACAAACAAACGTAATTATAGCTAATACACGTTATATGTAAATATTGTTATTATTAGCAGGTAACCAAGAGAAAAGAAACAGAGACAAATTTTTTGTTTTTTTTTATATATCGTAAAGAAAAACATGTGTTATTAATTTTTTTTAGTTTAATAGAGGTATCAAAACATGCAATACATAAACCAAATATTACCATATATTTTTTTGGAAGGTGTGCACTAGTTCAAAGCATACTTTTTGTTGTTCTAATTAGTATGTGGAGTTATATTTCGCTAATACCTATTTTTTTATATATATTTTTTTATTTCTACACAAGAAACACTCTCTGCAATGTACGAGTTTTAAAGTAGCTGTAAACAGCGTATTGAAAGAATGTGATTTGGATATTTATTTTATAATTTGAACAGGTGAGACACCTGTGGTGTTTTTATTTAAATATTAAAACATTAATGGATTATCAAATGTTTTGCGACTGAAAGATATAAAACTATTTTTTTTGGGTCTAAACAGTTTAAAGCCAGATGTCAGATCGAGATTTTATTTTCAGAGATTAATTTTATTTAGTTTATGCAATGTATTAAATTGTTTTTTTTATTGATAAGAAAGAACAAGAAAAACATGTTTTGATGTTAAATGTTCTATAAAATTAAATGTTTATAAAATGAAATTATGTTATCATAATCAGTTTTTTGATTAATATTGTTTGGATACTTGTGAATGTATAACGTTTCCAAAATTAGTCTTTTGATCCGATTTTCTTCAATGTGTAATATTGAAAAATTGTTAAAATCAAAAGTATGTAATGTTAGAGAGTGGTTACATAAACCTGAACGCGATGGGTTGTTTTTACGAATATTATAGTTGTGTTGATAAAAGCGTTTTTTTGTATATTGTGATATTTCACCGATATATGCAAGAGTAGGGTCACAAGACATACATTCTAATTTATATAGTAAATTACTTTGAAGTTTTTTATCATCGCGATCTTTTAATGAAGCGAAAATATTAGAGATAATATTGGAAGGTGCCCAGGCGGGAGCAGCGTAAACAGATTGTAGAATATTTTTCATTTGATTTTCAATCCTGTGGAAAAATGGCATTTTTATGTATGAGATACTAGACAAACTGTTTTGAGGGTTACTAATATAATTGGTATTATTAGGTATGAGGACTTGTTTTCTTTTTGTTAATTTGATGTAGCGGTCATCAATAACTCGACTTAAGAGCCTTTCTGGATAACAGTTTTTTTCTAATGTGTTAGTAAATTTAGATTATCATTATAGGAATACAAATTTAAGTATCTGCCAGACCAAGTCTTCTTATACCAATTTGTGGTGGTTTTCAAGATTAAGAGTGATATCTAAGAAATTAGTAGAAAAATTATTAGGAATTTCTACTGTAAATGTGAGAATGTTATCAAGATTATTAAACGACTGAACAATATGATTTATAATCTCTGGTTCCACTAAAAGTAACGCATCATCTACGTATCTTGTATAAAAAGGAATGTTAAAAGAGAAACTATTGAAAGATTGCTGTTCAAGGGCAAAAAGAGCTAAATCTGCCATTATTGGCCAAAGAGGAGAACCCATAGGACAGCAGTATATATTTGTTTGTAAATATTATTGTTGTAGGAGAAAACACACGAATTAAAAATAAACTGTATAGCAGAATCAAATTGGTTTTTAGGTATATTTGTATTTAGACAATGATAATTTGCATTTATGTAATCGATAACGGTGGCAATCGGTGTATTTGTATAAAGAGATACAACATCAAGAGATATAAACTTATATTTTTTAGTTGAATCTAATTTAAGAATTACAATTTCAACTTTCAATTGAAAAGAGTTTTTAATAGTGTAAGATGATTCTAAAAGTAGGTTTTTTTAAATTTGTGATAAAAAGACAGAAATAGCATAAAGAGGGCTACCAATATTAGAAACTACAGGTCTAAGGGGCATATTTTCTTTGTGTATTTTAACTAAACCATATATTTTACATACATTTGGTTTTATCGATATAAGAATTTTTGCACCATTCACTAAGCATAGAATTATTTTTATCGTGAATATTCTTAATAATATTGTTTTGGATAGTACAATAGGTGTTAGTGTCTGACAACAATTCCATCATTTTGGAGAGGTTGTCAAATGTTTTGCGACTGAAAGATATAAAACTATTTTTTTTTCATTCCATATTTCTGTTCTTTGTATTTACAATTTAAAATTTATAAACAAAATTTATATATTTTAGCCTGATGATGGTGGTAAACGACCGCCAAAACGTTGCTGAATAAAAAAAATCGTAATACAAGAAAAGTATATCACATTGTTTTGGTCTGATTTCTGGGTACCCTTTCATACCTTAAATATATTATTATTATTCTCTCCACTCTCCGACATATCAACACTGCTCAGGCTTTAGCTTATCAATTTAACCTTTAGTTACCCCGCGCTCTGGTCAGGTTATCTCAATGAGTTGGAATTGTTCAGATCGGTACAAAAAACTTTTTTTGCCAGAGTTGGACTGCTATTTGTTATTCTTAAAAGGTAAAAACATATCATAGTCTCTTATTAGTGATAAGTTTAGGAAAATGAATTAGACACTTAGGTAAACATTCCTACTTGTTAATTTTGGTATATAAACTTGTGTTAAAAAAAACAATGACTTATTGTAGGAATTACAAATTAAGAAATTGGATATAGCTAGCATTACACAGATTACAAAGTGATTTAAAACAAATATCTACAAACGGCTCAATAGTTGGTCAAGCTTGGGATAAAATTCTTTTGGGCTCCCTTATAATTGATAAACTGATTTTGTCAAGGATTTAGTTGTCATTTTTTGTTTTTAATTTCAAAGCTGGTTTCTTCAGATCTTAAAAAACCTCATTTATTTTTATTTATTTTATTTTTACAAGAGTTTTAAAACAAAGAGCACAAAAGTTAAAAACGCTTTGAAATGTGCCATTCTTTAAATGATTAAAAAAAGTTGTTTTTTAGAAATCAACTATTTATTAATATTATTAATGTAATTAATATGTTATCCTTATTTAACAGTACACTTTTATTATCTGAGTTAGGCTTTTTGAGAAACTTTAATATTTGCTTTAGAACTTTTTCAAATAATTCTAATAATCAAGAAATTTGAATAGAATGTTGTTATTGAAATTTCAGTCAGTGCCTTGAACCATCCGAGCCTAAATAAATAATCTTTGGCTTGCTCCTCCTGCGTACAGCTCCATTATATCTTCATGTACATATGTATATATTTATATTTTTTTACTTTGTTCTTTAGGACTAAGATCAGACAGATCTTTTCAACAAGCAGAAAAAAGAATTAAATATGGAGCAAAATCAAAACTTATCTGTTCTACTATGAATGACCGTAACAATACTAAGAAATGGAAATATTACAGAGTTTGAGAAAAGGGAAGAAGTGCTACAGAAGTTTTTGTTAAAACTAAATCATATATTGTCACCTCTATGATTTCATTTCAGTTCAGTGTACTTTCGTTTCTATGATATTAAAATATTTTCAATTTTTTTTACGTATGGTCTTTTATTTATCTAATTTTGTTGCTCTTTTTTCTCTATCAATACTGAAGAAAATCTTTCAAATATTAATATTAGATTCACTGGTTAGTTGGCACCCAACATTTATATTCTGCTATCTATTGACGACATGGAACATGGGCAATGTAAAGAAATTTAGTAACAGATTTAGAACATTTATATACAGTGTGTCTACTTAATTTCTGTACATATGAGAAGAATTAAATTAATTTACAAAAAGTTTTGCTTTCTGAGAAAATATTACTAGGCTATTAAAACTTAGATATAGATAGCATATACAAGGAGTGAAAAAAAATACAAAAATTTAGCTGAGCAAAATGGAATATTTTTAAAATTAATTATTTAAGTAATATAAGTTTATCAGTTTAATTTCTATAAGATCTTAAATTTTCAAATGATAGTAAGACGCCAATATTTCAAAAATAAAAAAAAACTTTTTATAGGAGTCAAAAAATCAATATGGTATGTTTCATAGGACATAATTTTTTTTGAGCATTCATGTTGATCCTGATACTGACAATAAAACAAACAAACTTACAGAGGTGTATAAAAACTTTGACAACTAGGTAAAAAGTAAGAAAGTTAAAGTGAGTTGTAAGTGTCAGTTGAAACTTCAAACGCAAAGCCACCCTGTCCATATATGTATACCCGAGTATCTACCTATATGCTGCAAATTGTTATAATGGAGTTTATAATCTTTGAATTGCTTAGTGCTATTTTTTTATGACATGAATGAAGGCCCTTATTTTCAAATATCAAAGCAATGCAATACTTGCTAAATTTACGTCAAATGTCTAATTGTCTGTCTAATTGTGGCTTAGTAAGTATATTATATTCTGTCTTCATGCAATAAATAATGGGTGAAAATTTGTCAAAATAAAATATTATTATACAGACTGCAGCAGCCAGTTTCTAAAAATAAAATGTGAATTAAAAGCTATCTTTATAAAAATTTGCAATTTGATTATCAAATTGGATTTGGTCCCCAGAAATTATAAAAATTTTTACTTGATTCTGGCCATACAACAACCAGCTATTTATGTCATAAGTATATAATATGAGGTTTTAATGAAGAATTTAAGAATGTTTTGTTAATTACCAGCCAGCATGCCAGTGAGGCTATATTGATAGAATTTTAACACAAGTTAAGTTTACAAAAAAGGACATTAGCTCTCGGTCTTTATTCCAATTACAAGTTCAGGCATTGAATATAAAAGTGATCATTTGGATAGAGCTTTTTTATTTTTTTCCAACATTAAAATGTCCGTTACTATCTAGGACAATATTATATTTCATCATCAGTTTAATCTCATGTGATATCAAGTATTAGAAATCAAAAATACAATTTTAAAAATATCCTTAAAAAAAATAGGAAAAAGGTGATTTTTACTCGACCTTTGTTCAACATTGCTAAAAATATATTTTTGCTAAATATTAAATCTGTTTCTTTTAGTTAAAAAGGGAATTTTTAAACTTGACAGAATTTATTTTTAACATGTTTTAGCACTTGGGATTAAGAAAGGAACAGTAGAATTTGAAGTAATTGTACACATCAGTCATTTTCATTTCAAATGATATATTTTAAATGTACAAAGTTGAAACCTCCATTTAAATAAATAAATTTGCTACAATAATAATCAAAAATCTTTTTTGGCTTTTTCGCAACTGAATAAAAATATTTAACTTTAAATTAATTGAAGCAAATATTTAATAAAATTACATACCTCAACATGTAGGCTAGTCTGTCTACGGAATGTTTCGATACATAATATAAACAATATTATTTAAACAAGCATAAGAAATTATGTCATTTACCTTAAGTTGAGGTATGTAATTTTATTAAATATTTGCTTCAATTAATTTAAAGTTAAATATTTTTATTCAGTTGCGAAAAAGCCAAAAAAGATTTTTGTTTGTCAATCCAAACGCAACAAATAATCTGAACACATTTAAAAATACAATAATAATATCATAATATGTTAAAGCACAGATGCAAAATATCATAAAGCCATAAGATTTGTTATGTAAATATTCAGATTTGAAAGTAAAACTTTTCTTAGATATATTGAAATTAATAAATGATTGCATATTAAGATCACGATCAGGGGAAATAAAATTTTACCAAGTGTTAAACTTACCTTAGTTCTTTAATTGGGATATTTTCGACAATATTTTTAGTATTTTACAGGTCTGAACATAGAATTCGGATCATCATATCATTTAGATAATATCACATTTTCAACACCAAGTTTTATAAAAAGAAGTCTGAGATTTAAACCAACGTCCAGCTTGAGAATCAAAATGAAAATACAGAATTGGAATACTGAAAAATGTAAAACCATTTAAACTTCAAATTACGGTGCAAATCAAAATAAACATTTACAAGTAACCTAACTTTCTAGTTTTGACATCGCCGTCAAAATCGGCGTATACGCACTGTGGAAAAGTTTCTTTGACCGAAAATTAAAATCGGGTCGCAGGGAATAGGAATATTTACATTGAAACAATTGCCTTCGCGCCATATATCCTTTCCTAAATATATGGTTGACACCAACTGGTAACATTTTGGTACAAATCTAGGATGGCGGAACAAAATGGCGGCTTAATAAAATATTTAAAAATTCAGCCTGAAAAACTACTTAAGGGATTGATTTCAAATTGTGTGCCGTGGCTAATTGTGGTATAGGGGTCAACTAGTAAAATTGTGATACTAATTCAAGATGGCGGAACAAAATGGCGGCTAAATAAAATGTTTGTAGTCGTGAAAAAAATCACCCTCTTAGGTTTCACATATCTTTACATTACATTTATCAATTCCATGGGCCCGTTCGTCTGTCCGATTGACTTCAAATTTTGATAAAAAATTAAGAGTCATATGGGTATGATCGCGTAATATTTTGGTAAAAATAGAGTATGGCAAAAACAAAATGGCGGCCTAGTGAAATGTAAAAAAAAATATTATGAAGAAGCTACTAGTCGAATTTATTTGAAATTTTGCATAAACATCAAGTATATAAAAATTTTGGTACGAATCCAAGATGGCGGAACAAAACAAAAAACTACTTAATGATTTCAAATTGTGTGCCATAACTAATTGTGGTATAGGGCTCAACTAGTAAAACCGTTTTACTAATTCAAGATGGCGGAACAAAATTGCGACAAATAACATTTTTGTAATCGTGAAAAATCACCTTCTCAGGTTTTACACATCTTCACGTTTTAGCCTTCCTAGATGCCAAAAAACATGTTTTATCAATTCCGATGGTCCGTGTGTCGGTCTCTCCGTCAGTTCGCGACATAGCTTAAATACTACTTACCTGATTGATTTCAAATTTTGACCAAAAACTGAGGGTCATATGGGGATGACCTGGTAATATTTTGGTAAAAATCCAATGTGGCTGAACAATGTTAAAAACATTTTGTTAGAGTGGTGTATTATTCGGGGTTAATATCCAGTAAAAAAAAACAAGTCTTTTTTTCAATTGTCGACGTTTCGGAACTTGATTTGTGCATCCTCAGGATACATATATAGATTCTATATCTTGTATGAACCCCATATTATCAGTATTTACCTACTCCGTCGGTCCGCAGATATTTCCCAGATATTATGTTTCTATAGTTTTCGTTAACGATCCAATTGTTATTATGTTAGAGTAGTGTATTATTTGGGGTTAGGATCCAGTAACGCAACAGAAGGCTTTTTTAACTTTTCGACGTTCGCAACTTTATTCTTCCATCCTCAGGACATATATAGACTCTATGTCCTGCATATTATCACTGTATATTTAATCCGTTGATCCGCAGATATTTCCCAGATATTATGTTTCTATGGTTTTCATTAACAATCCTCTTCTTTTTATGTTATAGTAGTGTATTATTTAGGGTTAGGATCCAGTAAAAAAAACAAAAGTCTTTTTATAAATTGTCGAATTTTCGCAACTTTATTGTTGCATTCTCAAGACACATAGATTTTTATATCCTGCATGAAACAGCTATTATCAGTCTTTACCTAATCCGTTGGTTCGCAGATATTTTCCAGATATTAAGTTTTTAAATGGTTTTTGTTAGCGATCTTCTTATTGTTAGAGTGGTGTATTATTTGGGGTTAGGAAATATCTGCAGACCAACGAAGTAGGTAAAGACTGATAATATGGGTTTCATGTAGGATATATAATATATGTGTCCTGAGGATGCAACAATAAAGTTGCGAAATGTCGACAGTTTGAAAAAGGGCTTCTGTTTTTTTACTGGATCCTAACCCTAAATAATACATGATTATATACTGAACTAAATTGGGTCGCATTTCACTATTCCTAACAAATGGCAAAAACTCATAACGAGGGAATTTCCGGGTAAAGAAATGTACCGATTTTTTTAAATTTATTACACTGTTTTAGCACTTTTTGATTTTTGAAGACTCTGTACACTAAATTTCAAAAATAAGATTTTTTTGAGAGTTTCAAGACAAGCAAAATTTTTTATGGAGAATGACTTTTTAAACCCACAAACGAAAAATCTAACAAAAATTGGAAGAGAAAGCTGCGAATGTTGTGCATAAACTTTAATTCTAAACAACTGTTATTTATTACTTTTCCACGTATCTTTAAAAATTAAGGTACTTTACTCTTACTCTTTACTCTTAACCGTTTTTAACAGTTTTTGGTTTTTTGAAGGCCCTGTACTTTAAATGTATTTTTTTTATGAGTTTCAGGACAAGCAAATATTTTTCTGAGCAATGACTTTTTACGTAAACCCACAAATAAAATAACAACCAGAGGACACCCTGTATACATACACCAAAGGTTTATATAAGAATAGGTCACTTTTGTTTTATTTTGGATATTCAGGGCATTAATTTTTTTTTGAAAAATTAATTTTTTTTAATAAATTCTAAACTACATTGGACATTTTTATAAAACTTGGGGGGTATCAATTAGCTGTAGAGACACATCTTTCGTAAAGAAAATTAATTTTTAATTTCAGTTGCGCCCGGAATAATATGTTCGTGAACATTTTGAATGAAAAAAAATGATACGCCACTAGTTTTTTCGAAAGCAAAAATTATTTCTTAATGGTGTATTATTTTGTAATAAAAAAAGGTAACTTGACTTTTTTTTTTGTAACTTAAACTGTTTTTAGAAAAAAAATATTAGGAAAATAAATTATATTTACAGTTATAGAACTTTATACATTTTTATTGAAATAAATAAATTTATTTAACAACTGGGAAACTAATAACCATTTCTGATTAAAGACCTATATTATACTAGTTAATAATATAAATTGCCTGTTAAGAAATTGAGAACCACTTTGTAAAACAAAATAAAAATACAAAATTAAATAAGTGGTTAAAAATGACCTCCGTCTAAAAGGATACATGCATCAGTTCTTCTTGTTCTTGTGATATTATCGCGTACTCTTTGAAGAAAGCCTTCAGTAGTCCTTATTACAGGAAACTCTTACGCGATTCTTCAGTTCTTCGACAGTGTTAACCGGAGTACTTCTTTCCCTGGTTTTTAAAATACGAGTTTGAAATTTTGTGAGCATGTATGGGGCACTAGTTGTCAACTTTTAACCTATGTTTGATAATTTTGTTCACTTCCGGTTTAACCGCAAAAAAACCCCCAATTTGTATTTACATTTTGATAAAACATAATTTTTTAATGGATGATTTAATTTTTTTGAAATTGGATAAAAATGGCGGGTGCTATAGACAATTGTTCTATTTTGCTTTGTAGCCACGCCACAAAATTTAATGCAATTTTAGGTTGCTAATTCAGACTTGATTAGTAGCGTACAGAAGGAAACTTGCAATTAAAACAAAAACTGTCTAAATTTTATTGTTATAGAATAACTTTGTAGTAGTATTTTTTATAAGAATTTTTTTTAATGTTTGGACTCATTTATTTTAAAATCACAACAAAAATATCTTTTTATTACCTTTATTCATAAAATCTAAATTGCTTTGGTAATAATTTCGAACATTTTTGAAAATGAAGCATAAATAATGTAATTATTTGCATATTTTATTTCAATACATTACCCATAATCACACCGATAATATAATTTAAATAATTAGAGGCGGCAACATTTTAAAATGAATCACTGAAGCAATTCAGTATTTATTAAAACTTGAAATACAACAAATATATTGCTGCTATTTTGGTTTTAAAAATAAATGGGTCCAAAGGTTGAAAAATCGGTAAATTTCCTTTACCCGGAACTTCTCTCGTTATAAATCTTTCCTTTTATTAGAAATAGTGAAGTATGACCAAGTTAATTTCCGCACGTAGTCATTTAGTAACACATTTTTATTAGGCACCATTTTTAATTCTACCATATTGAATTCGTACCAACATTTTACCAGTTTCTGTCTAGGCTACACTTGATTTTTGGACATAATTTAAAATAAATTGAATAAGCAGTTTTTACACTAACTTTTGTTCCGTCATGTTGAATTCGTACCAGTTTACTCTTATATCACATTTAGTGTTTGTGAAAAATTTCAAGTGAATTGAATTGAATTTTTTTTACGTTGATTTTTTAAATATTTTATTTGGTAGCAATTTTGTTCCATCATTCTAAATCCGTACCACAATTTTACTAGTTTATCTCTATATTTATTAAGCCCCATTTCGTGTTGCTCTCTTGGCTTCATACCAGAATGTTACCAGTTCATTCCTATGTAGTGATAATTGTTTTAACATTTCACCTCTGTTATTTTGTTTCGACATATTGGATATTTACCGAAATGTTACCAGATTATCCCTATAAGACCTTTAATTTTTGACCAAAATTTGAAGTCAATCGGATAAGTAGTTTTTGAGCTATGCCATGTAAAGACAGGCCGACAGACCGACGGAATTGAGAAAACATGTTTTTCAGCATCTAGGGATTCTAAAACGAGAAGATCTGTAAACACCTGGAAAAGTGATTTTTTCTCGATGACAATACTTCTCTATAAATTTTATATCAAGAAAATTTAGGCAGTTTTTGTTTTAAATGCACAATTAGCCTAGATTAGGAGACTATAGTTGCATTTGCACGCATTTGTGACATGGCCAACTAAACAAAATAAAACAAATGCCTATAATTCCGTTACTTTTTGGGTGA
Source organism: Kuschelorhynchus macadamiae (assembly GCA_030620095.1). Taxonomy (NCBI): domain Eukaryota; kingdom Metazoa; phylum Arthropoda; class Insecta; order Coleoptera; family Curculionidae; genus Kuschelorhynchus; species Kuschelorhynchus macadamiae. Next base: position 92,741 of record JAUTXW010005197.1, on the reverse strand, counting down.
TTTTAAAATCCAAAAGCTAGCATTCATAAAATTTAAAGTGTTGTCGGAATATTCGGGAGACATTTAAAAATGCATGATGCCTCACTTGCTGTTAAACCGGAAGTGAGCAAAACTGTCAAACTTAGGTTAAAAGTTGATAAATTGTATTCCATACAGGATCACAAAATTTCGAATTGATCTTTTAAAAAACAAAGAATAAAAGACAGCGTATATCAGTCCGTGCACACCCGGTTATATTGTATAATTTTTGCAAGTTTGAAACGGCCTACAACAAGAATTATTTTCAATTATGTCACAGGGTACCCTCTTGCGATCATGACTTTTGGGCCTCTACCCTCAAAGTTACAGATCATCTGTATGACACAATCGAAAACGAATTTTGAATCACTCCAAAATTGTAGCATGTACTATGAGTACAGTGACTTTATACGAGGACAGTGGTGACAATAGTGGTTAACGTTTTGATCCTCCATTAATGGGCAAAAATTTTATTGTTTACCATTGATCTTATGGGAATTTCGTCTAGTTTATTTGAATTTATTTGTAAATTTATAATATATCGTTACTTGATTTTCGCTTTAATCGAAAGTTTGTTATTTGGAATTTGTCTTCTAACAATATTTATGTGGCTTGGAATCAGCTGTTTACGAAAATGTGATGATTTAGTAAAGTCTGTTTTTTAACAAATATTGTAAGGTATGCTTTATTATTGATTTCAGAAGTATAAAATAAGTTTAAAGCTTCATAAAAACGGTAAATTTTAAACATTATAATAAATCCAAAAACTTAAAAAAAAGTAATTATATAAGTATATAGGCTATGTCCTTCAACAGGGAACCAATAAACCAATACAACAAATCAAATTTAATATTGATTATATCCATTAGGATTCTTTGGTTTCTAACATCATTTAAAAACTTAAAACTCCATCTCTCACCACTGTGTTTAGTATCTGTACTTCGAATTTTAACTTTAGATTAATTGATTACATTTTAAGGTAAATTTGGCTCTTTAGATCATGTTTATGCAAATGAGTATGTTTAATGTTTAACTAGACCTCACAAACAAGGGCTCTTCCACCATACCGTACCGAGTTTATACAGATCCTTTTATACCAAATTATTTTGAAATAGAACATGAAATATTAAATAGTTAATTAAAGTACATATACCTGTATGCTTTAATACATGAGTACTTTTTGGCTCTGGCTAAATTGAAAAGTTGCAAGCAATGTCAATGTAAGTTTTCTTCAATTTTTACCTGGTTAAAATCTGGAAAATTATGCTGTTATAATCTCCCCATTAAATAATGATTCTTCGTGGTAAAATTCTTGTTAGTTTCATTTTTAATCAAATATGATATATCATAGACTTACAAGCAAAAAGCATAAATGTGTTCACATTTGACTTAGTGCTCTTTGCTTGTAAGCCCCTAAGCAATATATGAAAATTTGTCTTACAATACCTAATTTTTTTTGATTAAGTTCATACAATATTTGACAGATAAATGTGAGTCATTGCTTGTACAATAAACCAGCCATTTTTGTTTGCTCGTGTATCATTTCTTTTCCAGACATTGACTTTTTCATAAAGCATATTACTATTTGAATGTATTTTTAGTTTGATGGTTCATTTTATACTGCCAATTTAGTAACGGAAATATCTGGATACTGCAATCAGAACACAGGAAAACTAGTTATAATAGCTTTTTAATTATACCACAGAGGATTCTGCTTTCGGAATGTTTCTTCCTTATTCGAACCAGATTTGGAAACAAATGAATAATTTATAGTAATTATGAATTGGTGTCAACTTTTCATATTTGCCAATATTATTAATATTAATAAAATGAAGACTTGTCAAAGTATATAAGTAAACTATTTTTAAATATTACATTGTTAATTTTATTTCTACAGTTCCCAAATAAATAACATTTCCTAAATGTTTTTTTTTTATAGGTCCTCGTGTTTGTTTTTAAGGCAGGTAGCTTACACTTTCTTAACAATAGAATGCTACTTGTCATGTATTTTATTTAGATATAATACATAATACATACACCTGCTTTGCACTAATAAGACTACTAATAGAAAATTTGTTATATCTTTTTATTTAAATATACTTAACAGTTACCTAAATGGTTAAATTTTTGAACTTAAGAATTAAAGTTAGTTGGTTTCAAAGAGATGTCAAGAAAATTTTTCTTTTATAAAAAAAATGTATCCTTATACTATCTAGTTAACCCCTAACTTGATTACATTTAAACAGTATAGCAGGGGAAATTCTGAACTTTGTAATTTTTTTTCGTAAATAGCAACAAGAGGTAAACATACTGGCTCATAAGGTGTATGTTTGATTTCTAAATAATTATTTTGGATGATATTACATTTATACAGGGTGAAAAAATAGGTCATACACATTGGAGAAAAATAATTTTTTTATTATCGAGAATACAAAATATAAAAATATATATGAATTGTTGGCAATAATCCACTAAAATAAAAACTCTTGAGTTCATAAATAACTGCACTGCACTGCACACAAAAAGCTTTCACAGTTGTCTTTTAAACTTTTAATTTTTCTTTCACTTAATCTTAACTTATTTTTATACCGATTGGCACTAGCTGACTTTCTACGAGTCTCCTATATAGAACAATTTTTTCCTTTGATGGGATATGAGTTTGTCGAACTTTCATCAGTAGCAGTGACTCTGTATATGAGAAAAGAAAAAAATTGAGGGTACTGCATTTGTCTTAAGTTTTCTGGTATCATCTTCTCTTGCCTTTTCCCACATATCTGGCACAAAATGAGTCTACAAGAAAAAAGAATTTAAAAAAATACATTCTGCAAAAAGCTATGGTTTTGATAAAATTAAGTTAAACTAAATTGCCACATTTCATACCTCAAATAATCGTGCTGTGTCCATATGAATCCGTTTATCCCATTTATTATAACCCATTCCTTTCTACAACTAGGATTCTTAGGAAACACCTTCATATGGAAGCCTTTTTTGGCAGAATTTGAACATCCTACTGCAACACAGCCTGGTATATTGTACTTTCATAATGATCTAAAAAATATATATACTTATGAAAAAATAGTAGGTAATATTGTGAAACTTAACCATATGCTTGAAATCCTCGAACACATAATGATTTAAAAACCTCGGAGTGGACCGGAACACACTACACGGACATTCCGGTTCATGAAAAAATTAAATTAATTCCTTCCTAACTTATCCATTTTTATTTTCTTTACTTTATTGCTACTATAATAGAATGGTTAAGTTCAAATATAAACTTTTAATAATAAAAAATGCTTTATTTTCAAAAAATAAACTTTAATTATCCCAAAATTTCAAGCTACATAACCCTAGAAGATATTGCTCTTCTTGAAGAAACTAAGAATTGCAAAGAATATTTATAGAGTATTTGCAGTTTACATTACTATATTTTATAAATCAATTTAAGTCTATTGTATATAGGGTTACCAGATGCCCTCTCGTCAAGTCTGCAATTTAACCAAATTGGTCCTTTCTTGTATGTACTAATTATAATTTTAAAAATCATATATTTCTACATCAGAGATAACAGTTTATTAGGGATATTCACTGTAAAAATGACAACACATTTTTTTATATTAGTTGCTGTTGAGGTGATAGTTGTTACAAAAAGTAGCCTTTTTGTGGTTTTTTTTTATTTCTTAGGCTAGATAAACTACTCGCTCAGACATTCGTTTCCCCTTTTTTTGCCAACGGAAACCTGATAACTCTAATTTCGTAATTTACTTCTAAATAAGTGTTTTCAAAAGAAAAGCTTCCACAAACAGGGCTTATAAAAAATAGTATTTTTTTTACAAACTTGCTTACCTAAATGTACAATAACTAACTGAGACTCAAACTTCATATATAAATACACAACACTGGTATTTTAAAACTGAAAATATTTAGACACAAACACAAAAAAAATTTAAAAACGCAAAACAAGTATGCAAAATTGCCGTTTATGCACATACAAACAACAAAGATTTAGCCCATAAATGGCGGATGGGCGGAGCTTATGCTCTATTGTCGCCACTGTCCTCGTATAAAGTCACTGTAACTATGAGTAAGTTCTAGCGCCACCTATTCAGGGCTTCTGGCGTAGTAAAATTTGCAGCACATAGCGCAGTCGTGCGGATACATATAGAACTAAATAAAAGTACTCTTTGTCGCATTTCTACGATGTCGCATCGATGTTCAATATGGCAACTTGCTTATTATAAGAGAAAGAGAAATTATTAAATGGGGAGTCCATTTTGTTATAAGTCCAATAGCTATTGGAATAGTTGATATTGACGAAAAATTATTTGATACCACTTTAGATTTTCCCATAAGAAACATGGTTTAGAGAGAGACAGAAAGCCAGAATACAAATGAGAATTTTAAATGTACTAAAATGAGGAGTTATATCATTAACTTTATAAGGTCAAAGACTTGTAGAAACTACTGGCAAAATCAATATGAAAGTAGAGACCCAGAAATCATAATCGCAGGAGGATACCCTGGAACAAAAGTAATTCTTGTACATACATCTTTACCGGTCAAAAATCAAATAATACAATCCAATTGCAAAGAGACTGGGACTCGTTTAATTTCATCGATATTATCGGGTTATGTCATTAAAGTCAGATACTTTGCTCTATTGACAATTAAAAATTATTTTATGCTTTAGTGTTTGTCTGCAAGTATTTATTTAGAACATTTGTGATGAGTCTATTTTCTGAGCAACAGTTTAATGGGCTTAATCACTTTACAACCTCGTAAATGGTCAGATATTATGATAATGGTCATTGTTTCCATTCCAGAACGCGTTTCCTACCTTTTCTTGCAAAACAAAATAATAATATATATCCAAAATCTCAATAAAGAAACAATGGCTGTAATTTATATGCTCGCCTGCCTTCCTTCGGAAGCGAAAGCAAATACGAAAATAAACCGAGAAGCAACCGTTCCGGCTTTAATAAAACTTGAGGCATCTAGTGAACTGTTATTTTTATGCATTTACACATTATTTTGTTTGTATAAAAATATATAAATATGTGCTTTTTTCAAGCAGTATGTCATTAACATTTATTAAAATAAATAAAAAAAACATAAACTTAGGCCGTATTCCGGTTCAATTGAAACAAGTCTGACAGCGATTTCTGAAAACTCCGTCGAAGATTTCACTACGTTTAATATTTGAAGGAAAAACCCTTTAAATACAGAGCGCCTATCAAATAGTTGACAGTTCAGTCATCGGTTACCTGTTAACCAACAGAATTCATTGGTCGTTCTGGTGACACTGTTGGCAGTTAGTTTTAGGTACGGAACACGAAACTGAAACCAAGATTGGAAACTGAATACGGCCTTTATAATTATAATGGACAATATCGAATAAAAATGATTGAATTATTCGATAATTATTCACATTATTCGATAATGCAAAACTATTAATTCAAATAACATGAATACATGAGTAACCAACAAACGAATGAATAAAAATATCTTACATTCGAATACATTCTAGTGGCATACATCTTCGAATGATTGTTTTTACCGACAATGTTAATTCGGTAAGGGAATTTCAATCGACAACTGAAATGTTTCATAAATATTATGATTTAGATATTCGCTCCGCCTTCCGGTGCGGTTTATTGATACTTTTCTAGTGTCTTTTCGATAATAATTGTAACCAAATTTAAATAAATATCTATCCGTTTTTCTTGGTTGCAAATGTTTTGTGAACATTATTTTTTAATTACTTTCACAGTTCACATGCTAAACAAGGAATCTACTGGTAGAATCGAAAAGAATTTAGAAATCTATAATAGGACAACATATATTGAATTTATAATTTATTAGTACAAAGTAAAGATAACTAACTAAAAAGTTATTAGAAAATAAAAATTAAAGTATCTTACTGTATATCACAAAACAAAAATGAAATCATAAATCAAAATAAAGCTTAGTTCATGTAATTAATTTTAGTTTTATTTTTATCTTTAGTAGCAAGAACTCACCCCTATTATTGATTGTTTTTAGTTATACGATTTCAATTAACCAATCGGAATGCTTTTTCTTAATGACTAAAGTTATTGCTAATACTAAATTTTGGTAGATGAACCCACCATTAGCAGAGTCTATATATATTCTAAATAGTCTAAGCACTTGGTTATTCCGCAATAAATTTCCCTCTTGCCGACGCACCTTCCTCACCTACGAACTGCCGCTTCTAGCAGTCAGTCGGCAGGTTACTTCGCAGTGGGTTAGGTTCGCGGTGTCTCGAGATTTTAAATCTACGTGTTTACGGAGAGTTGTACGCGGTGAGCAAAAATATAGAGGTACAAGAGTGCGTTTAAATGTAACGTTTTGGAAATGGCTTCTCAAGCAAGCCATTCTTCTTACTGCAGTGTTGATGGATGTGACGTTAACATAAATAGGAGATAACGTGTCATCTTTTCGAATTCCTCAAGATCCAGTAAGTTATGTTTAAAGAACTTTTAAAAAGTTGTTTATTATTAATTTTTTTTACTGAAATTTGGTCAAGAACTTAATTCCGGTAAAATGGGCATAATAACGATTTTTCTCAAATTTTGTATGTTAATAATATATCATAGCCTGCTCTAAAAATTTACATTCAGTCTTCAAAACTATAAATGACTCCTGCCTAGCCTAGCATGAACCGATTGCGTTCAATTTGAGTTGGTTTAAATATCAATATTTGTTTGTTTATTTATGTATCGCCACAATTATGGGTAGTTTATTTGAAAAATAAAAAAAAACAATTTTCTTACGCCTCAGTATTAACGGGGAAAGGTTTCTTCTCTTAAGTGTCCGATGCAACTTGAAGAGGAAAACGATTTGCTACATTGTTGGGAGGGTGACTTGTGTGAGGTTGTAAACTGTCTATTCCTTACTTTAAGATATTTGTTTCGCTTCTAATATTTAAATCGTATTTCAGCACTTATTTTCACGAAAATCCGTTTTTGTACTATGGACTAGTAATAGGTTTCCTAACTGTCCTGCATCAATTAGTATTTATTCACAAAAAAAGTTTTAAGAAGGCTTTACAAAACATTTTATTTTATATTTTAAAGCACTTATGACTATTTGATGACTTATGACCAAAATTTAAGGCATTTAAGAAATGTTTATTTGATAGTTATATAGAGTTCAAAATATTCTGTACTATAAGCTGCATGCGTACTGACATATTTATTTCCTAGTATTTATGGCGCAAGGGCCTTTCAGTTCTTATTAGATTATAATTTCTGGAGAATGTAAGATGATACCTAGAGTGTGGAGACGGTCTTGAGAAAAGGGGAAGACACTTGCTCTTGTTTTGGTTTATTAAATGCAGACAAGTTTAATCTTGTGGATAATATCAGTTTTTTTTTTAAAACAATGATTTTTGTTGGAAATAATCTAGTTTCTACCTATATGTGAACAATCATCGCCTTGAAATTTGAACATTTGATATCAGCGCCAAACGAGACCCAGTTCCCGTTACACCACCTCTTAGATTTACGACAATTAATTTTAAGAATTAGCCATTTAAATATTATGCTATTAGGATATTGCTTTTTTTAGGGAACATCTATTCCCATTCTCTATTTCCAAGAACTTGGTTGAGTAAGTAAGTACAATCGATTTTGATATCTTGTCGAGAACGCATTGCTGGCCATTCGGATAATTTTTGTAATTTAAATTAGAATAAACTAACTGTTGAAAGTTCTTTGCATCATTTCGCAAATATAATTAATACATTTTTATTTTACATTTGTTGTTAACACCTATCAAATTTAGTCCATAAGTTAACCTTTTATTAAGTTGAACATCTACTACTCTAAATTAATATGAATACCTAAAGTAACTAATACAGTTATTGATTGTTCCCCGTAGATGTATTCATTGCGATATAATAACGCGCGGCCTCGTATACCTCGCATCTAGCTGTTAGCTGCAGGTGTTTGCTGTGATTTACGACCGCTCGCAAAAAAGTTGGCTTTTGGGAGCACAACAAAGGAGTGAAAGAACTGTTTCTTTCTTAAACTGCGCTATTAGTATCTTAAATTTCAAACTTTTGGTCCAGATGTTGAGTTAATATCTAACAAAACTGCGATGTTATAATATGTAAGTAAAAGGCTCTGTAGCTTTAACTTTAATATAACTGTATATGGGATTGTTCTGTAAGTATAAATTTAAATGCTCCGATAGTTGATTATGACTGATTACTAATTATTTGATAGTCCATTTCATTCGATAGCGCTCATTACTAGTTTTATAATTACTGTTTGATTTAGCTTGTCGCCCATTTATTAAAAACGTTTTCCACGGGCTTTAGTGAAAACAAACCGCCAAGAAGCGTTCAAACGGTTCGCTGCGTGCCGTGACGTCCTGTCGAAAGCGTCGTCACCTTTCTAACTCGTTTTGAGATTTTGGGTGGTGTAGAATACTAAAATAATTTGTGCTAATTAACGAAAACTCAAATTTGATAGAAAAGAAATTAGGCCTTTTTAGATCGAACTACAATTAAAGCCATAATCCCCAATTGTTCCATCGAAGGAGAGGATTTAATCTGCATTTAATTAAACCACTTATTCTCACAGAGAGACACGCAAAATCTAAAATATATATGCGTCAGTAATATATTATACCTTTTGTGTTTCTTTAATTTTATTATTTTATTTCTAAAACCCTTAAAGCAAACAAATAAACTAAAAGCACAAACTGCTAACATGAAAACAAAACTAAGTCAAAATAATTAACTGTTCTCTGTTTTTTTTTGTGTTGAATAGATGTTTACGCAACTGATGTAGCAATTATGAATGTCTAGATGTATCTTTATAAAGAAAATATTATTGCATTCTTTTATTGAAATCATTTTCGTTTTTTTGTCGTCAACTGGCAAGTGCCACGGAAAACAAGTGCTTCACCCGCACCGAAAGCATATTTACTTCGTCTTCACCAGGGTGCCGAATCGAGGAGCTTTTGCGACGTACTTGTTTTTAGAGATGCTCCTAAGTTTGATCACCCTCGAATTTTAAGATAGTAGGACTAAATCGAAAAGTTTATATACAGTGTGTTCAGTTTACGAAGGTTTTAAGGTGTATCTACGTTTTTTGAAAAGATAGATGGTTCGCGGCACTGTGCTACTTTTTTGTAAAAGGAAGGATGCCACAAAAAATTGCATAGCCTTTTTGGTTTCTAATATACAGGATGAAATCAAAAATATTCCATTTTGGAACCCCCCCTCTTTGGATCCCATACACATTTTTGCGTAATATTCAGCGGCGTTGTCAGTTTTTTGCTATGAGCTGTCACTCCCTTTCATGTGAATGACACAAGCTTATACCTTTCTTTCATATAATAAAATATCAGAGGTGTTCAAACCTTCACAAATAATATAAAAATTACATGCCCGTGTTAATTATAGAGCCCCCTTTAAATACGCCGCTGTTTAGATATAACCATAGAAAATAATAGCAAGCGTTAACTGTTATTTTCTTTGATATAATCTAAAATTATGTTTTTTTAATGTAAATTATTTTTGCCTGTGTGTTTTAAGCTTTTTAAAAATATATAACATTCTCTGATTATTTTCAACTTCAAGTCTAATATTTGTCTCATAATTAAAAAAATATATTTTTTGTTTTTTATAGTAAGACGTAAGTAAATACGAAAAAAAAAATGCGACTGATGTTATAACGGTTGTACGGAGGAGTTTAAAGCATTTTGAATACGACCAACCAAAATTGTTCACCACGTATAGATTTTGAGTTATAGAATGCATTGGTTATTTTTATTTCAATCCAAAAAGGTTCAAAGGTTAGCTTAGTTTGGAATAAATTGATCTCGCTAAAGCAATTCTTTTACCTGGTAATAGCTCTGTGCTGCTCTACTCTCCCAAAGACAAAGAAAACAGCAATACTTGGTAAATCCACCTTGAAGCCCTACTAACAGTCCTATGACGTCACCACATAGCTGCTACTTAAACTGATCAAAGCTTATTGCATTTAGAATCAGTGACATGCTTTCGTACGTTTACTCCATATCAACTGCATATGCAAGAGGAATAGAGGGTCTTTTGTTGCCACTATGGAGCAGAAACTTATTTTAGAAGAATCTATAAATAAGTGCTATTCGTCCGGGTTATGTGCAAATCCATAATACTTATAGCTTCTGGTTACGGTTCCTAAATATTGTAACTTTTATTCCAGTGCCTAGTAAATAGTTTTTATATTCATATATTTTAAAATTCATACCAGTTTTTACGTAGATATATTCCGGGCCACGCAAGTGGTCTGTGTTAGCATCTTGTTATCGTCCCTATAAAATAATCTTTTTGCCATTACACTATACCTTGCAAACAACAGGGTTAGTTAGAAATCGAAAGATAAAAGTTGTTTTGTAAATCTATTTAAATATGAAATATTTATTTGTAACACCTAAATTGTTATTTGAGGCATTAATATCTAGTACTATAATTAAATATTTTATATTTAAATAGGTTTACAAAACCACTTGCATGCCCGAAATATGCAAAAACTGGTAAATTGGAAATATACACCTTTTGACGTTGATTTCTGTTTCGCCCTGTATTTTGCGAGGTATGGTGGAATAGCAAATTTGTCTGTTTATAGGAACGATAACAGCACATTTACATAGGTTTATAAATGCGAGTCCCGACATATGCCTATGCAAAAACCGGTTAATCGGAAAAATACAACTTTTAGCCCTCGATTTTCTAACTCACTCTGTAGTTTGCGGTATGATGCAATGGCAAAAAGCCTATAGGAAGGCACGAGAACAATATATTAAAATATTAAAGAAGATTTCACGGAATCTAAATTACGTTTAATTGTTGTTTTTTAATCGAATTAATAATATTCAATAGAATTAAACATATGCAACCTAGTTATATAGATAGAATAAATAAATGAATATCCGGATTATAGCGTTCTACGCTTTCCGGCTCCTAGTTTCCACTCTTTGCCATCGTTTCATTTGCTTTGCTCTACCTTGCCTCGAGGATTGGATGGTAGCCATTGCATCACTTGTTTTTGAATTCGATGTTCACCAATTTTTTGTACGTAGCCGTACCGTATTACCTCCATTATTTCTCCGACCCTCTCATTTATTACTCTGTCCAACCTCGAAATTCTGACTGGTTTTCGCCAATAGTCCATTTCAAGACTTAACAGTTTACTTTCCAAGCCTTTGGAGATCTGCCAGTTTTTACATTTATAAAAGATAACTTTTCTTAGTATCGGGTTGAGCAGATCTTTTGACGTGATATATTCTTAGTTCAAAATATCGAATTGATAGCTCCTATCACCTGTTTTTCTTTCCTCCACCTGTGTTTCAGTTCTACCGCTGTGGTCTATGTTAGTTCTCAAATAGATGTATTCGTCACAGTCTGTTATTGTTTTTCCATTTCGAGAATTCGGTCTCTGTACCACCTGTACAGAGGTACCTTGTCTTTTTTCATGTTGACATAAGGCCATATTGATTATACTGATCTATGAGTTTTATTATGATATTTATGATTATCTGCGAAATCTAATGTGTAAAGTATCATTTCTTCACCTATTTATATGCTTATTCCCTGACATCTCTTTCTCCACTGCTTTAATTACTCATTCATATATATTTTAAATAATGTTGGATGCTAATGATAGATACGGTTTTATGCTGTTTAGTGTTAGTTTACAAGTTTCCATGCTTCTGACGACCGAGTACCTCCAAGGTGAGTACCTATTTCTCAAGCGCTCATTTTTCTTTTTGTTAAGTTTTCGTTTGTATTTGGTTAGTTCTTTTCTATAATTGGTGTCTTCTGGTAGTTGTGTACAGAGCCATTTTTCACACACCAGCTGTTTGGTAGATATGAGGTCCTCCAATTCTTTACTCCTGGCTGCGGCGCTCTTTATGTTTCTGGTCCTTTCTTTTGTTTGTTTGTTTTGAAGCCAATGCTTCATTCGCAGCCCGGTTCTTATAGAGCTCACTAGTATTTATAGATCGACTGGCTTCATTCGCAAGGTGTTTCTCTAGTTTTCTTTGATAGAGATTTTTGATACTTTCTTCCCTAAGACCTTCTACGTAATACATTTTTGAACTACATTATCTTCTCTGATGGACTCTTGAAATTGTGAATATGAAAGACGTTTTAATTTCAGCTGCACGAAATAGAGATCGGTTCAACATTTTATTCCTCGATAAACTCTTATGTCCTACATCCCTAACACCTATGTTCCTTTTTATAATAATATAATCTATGATTGATTTAAGCCGTCTTGTATCCTGGTCCATTTATGTTTATGGATATCTGTATGTTGGTAGAAGCTATTAAACATTGCATAACATTATTTTTCTCTGTTATTATCAAGGACTTCCTTCCCAAAACTTCACTATTTCTCTATCTACTAGTTCGAGTGTTCATGACATGTATTATGATAGTTTCCCTTTTCTTTACTTAATTGGCTAAGAATTTTCGTTGGGAGCATATAAAATTATAATTGAAAATGAAAATATAGGCAACTTTCTCATAAATACTGTGTACATTTTTCTTCGTTATATGTTAGACATATTTCACACCCAGTTGATATTCGCCTTAAGGCTTTTAAGATTTTTTCGGTGGTATTTTTTAAATTTGCCATTGTTTGCATGCTATACATGTTATTGTCAAGATATTCCTTCAAAAAGAAATTCAGAACGGATAAATCGGATGATCCATGTGACCATCTCACAGGTCCATTTGTTACAAATCCAGTGGCCTGGGAAGTTAGTATCTAGATAGATATTATAATTTGTGCATTGTGAGCGCGAGCTCCATCGTGCTGCAGATATAAATTATTAACACTTGCCCAGCGAATATCTTCCCTTACGTTAGGCACAAATTTTTCTAGAATATATGGTATATATTTGCAGTAAGGCTGTCTTCAAATATAGTTTTGATTTTGCTTCCGAGTATAAAGAATGAAATGCTAAACTTGCCTTGCCGTACCGTGAAAATACAACATGGGACCAAAACCTAGTATTCTGCAGATTTAATCTACAGGCAATGGTAAAATGCACCTCATCGGACCATATGACGGCTCTTCAAAATTATCTTCCATGTCTAGTATTTGCAAATATCAATTAGAAACTCTATAGAGTGTTGCGTGTTACCAGGATGTCAGTTTGGAGCAAGTCAAATACATGTGGTTTAAATATGTTTTTTTTTTAGGAAGAATCCATGATTTAGAAACTCCTAAATAATCTTCTGTTTGCCTTCAAGTACTGGTTAGAGTTATTTAAACACAAGTCAATATATTTATTTCACCAATCTCGCGGTTTTTCTTGTAGATTTTAATTAGGTCGAGGTTTAGAAAATGAACCCTGTTGGATTATATTTTTGGAAAAATATTTGTATCAGTTTGTTTTCTTTCTGGGTATCTACGAGGATATCATATTTTGCATTGTGATTTAAATACACAAAATAAGAAATCATGGTTCCTGGGATTAGACCGTGTCAAATTGGAATTACTATCTGACGTTTCGCCTTCGATTGCACCATTAAGTGTTAAAATCTCGTAGAGTAAAGATCCCTGCAGATGCCTCGTGCAATGTAAGGCGAAACGTTGGATAGTAATTCCAATTTGACACAGTCTAATCTCAAGAACCATGGTTTCTTAAGTGACCAGAGCCGTGAAAGCTTTCTTTCTACACAAAATAAAAGCCATTTAGGGGAAATATAAATTAGAATTGGCGGAGTTGAAGCCAAGCTTTCTGTCTCAACCAGCAGAATGGAAAAATATCTATACCTGTTGAAATATATTCTGAAGCTGCATGTGCGTTTTCATTGCAATAAATAATGAGCATGTCCTCTTTTTCATTATTTTCGAAAATTACAGTGCCATAATGAAGAAAAAGTCGAGTTTTATTTTAAAATTTTAACACAAACTAAAGAAAATAAATCAGAGATGTTAATTATTCTGACAGAAAGTTGTCGGAGAACCTGACTGTGTTCCTTTATATTAGTATCCGTCTTAGACTATTAATAAAAAAAAAACGTTTTTTACTTAATAGGCAAATACTGGACTTATATGGAAAATAAATATAAAGTATTATATATTTTAGAAAAGCTAAAACAAATAAGAAAAGATCGTTACAAATATATCTCTAAACAATGATAACTCACAGCAAGTGACTACGCCACTCAAATTCTACGTAAAAGAAGGTATAAGGCCCAGTTTTTACTTTTTCTATAATTCGAAAGATACGAGTCCGAAAATGCAATATTTTCAATTTCACCCTGTATCAGAAACGAAAAAGGCTATGAAATTTTTATCTGTGGTATCATTCATCTCGCAAAAGGTAGTAGTGCCGCGAAAACCGCATCCCTTTAAAATTCTCTAGATTCTTTAATAATATTTCGGACGAATATTTACATATCCTCTAATATTACCATCGAGGAGCTAGTATAAAATATCAGCTTTTAAAGATGCTCTTTGATTTGGACATATACGCATATTAAGATACTTAAGTAAGTAAATCGTGGATTTGGTGCACGTTTTAATTTCATGTTTTTTATTTGTAATATCTTTAAAGAATATAACATTTTAGGGTTTTTAAATGCATTTTTTTATAATGGCTTTAAAGATGTGGCTTCGTGCTATCCAGTTCCGGTGCCTAAGATGGTCTCTCTACGTCCATATAACAAAATATCTGTAATAAAAAGGACTAAAAACTAATTCCTACTTTGTAATATTAACTTACCTTTGTCTCAAAAATTTGTTTTAAGATGTAGTCATACGAAATAAAAAATTAAAACATTGGATTAATTAACAAAAAAAAAACACATACACAAAAGTACAAATTTAGTAAAGTACAGCCTCAATAAAATATATACATATTTAAATCCCGACACGCGTGGCGTGCGGAATAAGGCTGCTGGCTGTTATCCTGCTTATCAAAATTGTACGGATCATGATTATTGGGGTATTGACGACACTTGACGACACTATATATATATATATATATATATATATATATATATATATATATATATATATATATATATATATATATATATATATATATATATATATATATATATATATATATATATATATATATATATATATATATATATATATATATATATATATATATATATATATATATATATATATATATATATATATATATATATATATATATATATATATATATATATATATATATATATATATATATATATATATATATATATATATATATATATATATATATATATATATATATATATATATATATATATATATATATATATATATATATATATATATATATATATATATATATATATATATATATATATATATATATATATATATATATATATATATATATATATATATATATATATATATATATATATATATATATATATATATATATATATATATATATATATATATATATATATATATATATATATATATATATATATATATATATATATATATATATATATATATATATATATATATATATATATATATATATATATATATATATATATATATATATATATATATATATATATATATATATATATATATATATATATATATATATATATATATATATATATATATATATATATATATATATATATATATATATATATATATATATATATATATATATATATATATATATATATATATATATATATATATATATATATATATATATATATATATATATATATATATATATATATATATATATATATATATATATATATATATATATATATATATATATATATATATATATATATATATATATATATATATATATATATATATATATATATATATATATATATATATATATATATATATATATATATATATATATATATATATATATATATATATATATATATATATATATATATATATATATATATATATATATATATATATATATATATATATATATATATATATATATATATATATATATATATATATATATATATATATATATATATATATATATATATATATATATATATATATATATATATATATATATATATATATATATATATATATATATATATATATATATATATATATATATATATATATATATATATATATATATATATATATATATATATATATATATATATATATATATATATATATATATATATATATATATATATATATATATATATATATATATATAGGGTGTCAACGCATCTATTAGACAGGCCATAACTTTTAAAGTATTTTATGTATCAAAACGAAATTTGGTATAGGTAAATGGTACATAAAGAGGAGAGTTTTCGCATATTTTCACGTGCCTTTCATTTCTGGTTTCACCGGAAATAGCTCCATTTGGCGACCATTTTTAGACAAGCACTTTTTGAAAAGAGGATTTTTTTGCGAGTATAAAGGTTCTAACTTTTTTGCGATTGGATTAAAAATAAGCTCAAAAATTAAATATTACTAAGAAAAATACTCGATAATCAATTCTTTGCTTTTATCAAGTGTGCAATGGATAGCAATGCTGGATATTAAGCAGAATTTCTTGTTTTGACAGTGGCACTTACCTATTTTTTCTGAGTAGACATAAGATTTCCTTATTTTTCTTGATTTTCAGTATTATTTTTGTTTTCAAAAGTCAAGAAAATGTATACTCAAATTGAAAAAGCCGATATGTTGTTAGTATTTGGAAAATGTCATAAAAATTCAAGGAATGCTGCTGAGTTGTATGCTCAGAGATA
Source organism: Kuschelorhynchus macadamiae (assembly GCA_030620095.1). NCBI lineage: Eukaryota > Metazoa > Arthropoda > Insecta > Coleoptera > Curculionidae > Kuschelorhynchus > Kuschelorhynchus macadamiae. Next base: position 75,934 of record JAUTXW010005197.1, on the reverse strand, counting down.
CCCCAACCGGCAACATCCAGTCCATCAGTATTTTCTATATCTCGAGAATCGTTTTAGGCATCAAGAAGGAAATCAAGTGGAGGAAGGCAGATTTATTATAAATGAAAAAATGGAGATTAACGTTCTTGCTATGGTTGAAGTTGATAAAACTGTTTCTTTAAGACAAATTAATCACGAACTGGGCTTAACTCATGAATCAGCTAGAAAAATACTAAAGAAACACGGATATCGAGTTTTTAAGTACCAGTTACTCCAACATTTGTATCCTGACGATGGCGATAGACGGGTATTGTTTTGTGATTGGTTGCTCCAAAATTGTAGAATTGACCCAAATTTTATCAACTTTATCCTATCTTATCTATCAACGTGTTGAGAGAAGCAATTGAACGAGCGGAAATGTGTCATGAAGAAGGAGGAATGCACTTTGAACAACTACAGTGAACTCGAATATTGTGCTTTTACTTTTTACAGCGTTATTGAAGTTATATTTTTGTTTTATACTCTGAATTATTTGTTAGCCAAAGATACAGATTTGCACGCCTAAATTTGTTGACGATATCTGAAGAGCGTTCGGCGCATAGGTGTGCATTCTTTTCATCAGCAGAGATAGACTGGGCAGATTTTACGTGACATGATGCATAAATAGATCCAACGTAAGTAATCTTGATCAACCAATTGTCACAATTAAAAATCCTATTTAATATCCAGCATGGATATCCATGCTGGATATTAAGTAGGATCTTGATAAAAGTAAATAATTGATTATCGAGTATTTTTCTTAGTAATATTTAATTTTTGAGCTTATTTTTAATCCAATTGCAAAAATGTTAGTACCGTTAGATTCGCAAAAAAACTCTTTTTTTCAAAAAGTGCTTGTCTAAAAAGAGTCGCTATTTGAAAAAAAAAATAGTTAGACACAAAAATTTGATATTATCAACTTCTCTTGTTGCTAGCTATAAGACTAATCACTAAAACTTAGCGGTTGTATCATTGTGTCATCATTTCAGGTCCTTAGAATAATTTGCGTTCGGTCATCGCCACCTAGATGCAATTTTAAAAATGGCTATAAAAAATCAAGTAGGCGTAAAAAGTTTTTAGAATTCCAAATTTTAATTCAGAATTGTCTCAGGAATCCAAAAATGTAAAATTATACAGTTACTTTCCAAAGATTTGTTTGTAAAATTGACCGGAACTCCTATGGGTTCTCCTATTAGTCCGATTCTCGCAACTATTGTTTTAGATCACTTAATAGACATAGTAATACAAAAGTTGCCCTTTATTTACAAATACGTAGATGGTCTGATTTGTTCTGTTCCAACTGTTCAAATTCAAGATATGTTGAATACTCGTTTAACAGCCATTTACAATTTACAATTGAGTATGAAAAACATAAGAGTGTCCCCTTTTTAGATACGAAAGTCATAAGAACAGACGAAAACAAAATTATTTTAGATTGGTACCAAAAAGATACATGATCAGGTAGACACCTTAATTTATTTTTCAAATCACCCAACCAATAAAAAATACAATACTGTCATTGCAATGAAAAACAGGGTAACCCACATTAGTGATGACGTTTATAATTCAATTATTTCACTTTTTAAACCCCTTTCTAGTATAAAAATAGCCTATACAAAATTAATCGTTATTTTCAAAGGTCCAAACGTTCATGTGGTACAAGACCAAACGTAAAACCATAGCGAAATATATGGACAGAACATTACAATTTTATTTCTGTATGGCTCGCCCTGTAGAGTAATTTGGGTAAAGTGGTATTTGAATCCCTTGATATGATCCCATTAACAAATTCTGCGCCTCGTTACTCTTCTCGAGAAAATATAGTGAAATATGAGGAAATTGAAAAGTCGAAAACAGTATTTTTTTAGTTTTTCTGCCTTTCGAGCTCTTTCTCGTCATTTGATTTTAAAACTCCTTTATATTTCACATCGAATTCCCTTTTTACCTTGACAAATTAGTCAGGGGTTTGACTCCGCAAAATGCCTTCAAAGTTACTACATTTTTTACCCTTATTTAATGTTTTTTTAAGTGACATCCCGTGCTCCGATATTGCCCGGTAACAATCTTGTCCGATATTTTTGGACGAGAAATCCGAAAAAAATGTCCCACCTTGAAAAATTAAACATAGCGACCTGCATTTTGTATAATCTGGGTTTCTAAAAGAGTGCCCTTATTGGACACCACTGTCACCTTATTAGAAGCCCCAACAAAATTGCGCTTTTACTAAAAGAAGACATATTTATCATCTACGAAAGATCCAATACAAGTATTTTCCTGATCTACCGTTACCGAGCTAGAGCACTTCGAAGGTCAAAAGTCACAAATTTAAAAAATTTCCGGTCCAAAAAGAGAAATGCGCGAACAGTAACAATAGCCGCGTGCGGTAGAATCCGAATTATAACTAAAGTGATTAAGACCCTAGAAACATAATGCGTTGCCCTTATATATTCCAAAATTTAAATTTTAACATTTTAACAGCTGTCATTTTTAAATTTTAAAAATATATTACATAATTACTGTCCTGTACTCAAGATTCTAATTCAAAATCTTAAACCGTTCAAGAGTTGAACTAAAATTAACTTTAAGTTCTGACAAAAGTTTTTTTTTGTCAAATACATCAAAGATTTCATGTCTCACCCCAAAATCTCAAAACAATGTTTTGATATTTAAAATTTCACTAAACTTATTTTGACAGCTGTCACATTTTTTTTTCTTTTACATTTTTAAGGATTATATCCTTTACTGAAAACCCCAAATCGATATTTTAAACCATTTAAAAGTTACGCTAGAACCAATTCTGACGCTGTTTAATTACTTTAAATACTTTAATCACCCTGCTTAGTAGAAAAAAAAATATATTAAAAAAATAAAACAGGTAACGGGAAAGCGCTACTCTGTGAATAAAGAAACAAAGGGAAAAGTACTTGGTCTGTGTTTAGAGCGGCATAACTTTTTACTTAACTCTGTCGAAAGGTGGACAGGGCATCTAGTGACATTGACGCTGCCTGAAATACACAGATCATTCTGAACAGAAATTAGCTATATCCTCATTGATTTTAAAGTTTTAAGGTAACCATATAAATATCTTCAAATATTTATGCTTTTCTTTTAAAAATTTATGTTTATAGGAGAAAAGTCTTTACCATTTAATTAATAGGAATTTTAGACACCGGTTTCAATTTTTTTAAGTGACAATTTTATTAACAGCTTTTCATTAGTATAGTCTTTAAAAGATTTTGTATTGTTATTTTATTTTTAAGTCCACCTAACTTTAGAAATATCTACGTTTTTGAATTCTTCATTCCTAATGGTAAATTTTATTTTGTCGACAAAATCCGTATCCCTAAAACCGGAATCTCTCTTTTTATTCAGTTCAGTCGATATAGAAGAGCCGTTTTCTAGTTCCGCATTTTATGCATTCTAGAATTCTAGAACTCAGGAACATTTGCTAACAAACCCTGCCCTCTTAACCACCAGAATTCCATTTGGTGTAACCATATTTTTTTGAGAGGGGATATAGCCTGTATGTCATAAACGCTGTATAAATAGTAAAGCCATTTAACCGAAAAGTGACTGGAATTTGGCAAAGAGTGCAGGCGTAAGAATCGAAATGGCATTACATACATGCAGTTGACAGCATTTTGATCATATTATTATTTTATAGACAAAACCGTTTTTTCTGTGGTTTTTATGCTAAAATTCGGTTTCGGTACGGAGAGTTTAGTGAGCCTGTTTGGTACATGAATTAGCTATAAAGAGATTATGGAGTCAATGTTACGCAGACATTCCGGAAGCAAAAGCCCGAATTAGAAAACGATATTCATAAAACACCCTTCAGTTTTTTTTTTAATATATGTTGAGCCCAAAGAAGAATTTAAGGACGATGGTTACTCATCTAAATTGTAAAACAAAGCTTGCTATCCAGTGAAAACTAATTTAAAATTTGAACATTCATTTTTTAGGTATATTCTAATTTGTGTTTCATTTATGGACTGAAAACTGTAAGTTGGAAATTATTTAGAGTATTATTTAGAAATATTTAATACATTTTTTTGAAAATACCCTAGCTTTAATGTTATTTATTTTATGCATATTTATCGAGTACCTACTCAGTTGGTAGGGAATAAGTTTTTTATCCATGAATTTTCAGAATCGTTCTCCTTGTTGGCATTGCAGATTATACAGAGAATATATTTTGGTGGTGGAATTTTTGTATAATTTTCCGAATTCTTTAGTTTACGGCTATTTTTTTAAAATATATCTTCACAACTGGGAATAGCTTTTTTAAAATCGGGTTAAAATGTAAATACAAACAAAGCCTTGTCACTGTCAGATTCTGCCATGGTTACTGAGGGTTGCATATCTGTTTAGAACAGTTGAAGTTGATTTAATAATAATTATCTATACTCGTGTAACGTTGCGTTATAACTAAATATTGATTACTAGCGAATATTAATTGTAAATTTCGGTATTCCAGATATGAACTGTTTCTTCTCAAACCTTAATTTGTAAGAGTTAATTAAATTCGTGGAAACAAATTAATTTTTGACCATGTTGGTTCGCGCATTTTGTAAATTCGACGATTCTGGTAACTCATTTTTCAGAGGCTTCACATATCGGCCATAACTATTCTTATACCCCCTCGTAATTATATGGGTGTAACATGCTCTAAATTACAAGTGAGGCTAAATTCTTTTGTTATATCATATTTATTCTTCATGATTCTTTTTGGTTTATATTTCAAATTCCTAAAATGATTAAATTAATAAGAAGTAAAATTAATACGTTATAATGTTGCCGACTTACACATAAGCTGATGGGAGTATGAAGCTCTAATTCTAGTGTGCTCAAAATATTCGTGACTGGATAGGTGCTAAGATAAGAGTTTACGTACTTTTTATTCAGCTCTACACGGCCTATATGAAATAATTAATAAAAGTATTCGTAATACATTGCGTTTTCGAGAATGAATTTAAAAAAAAAAGATTAGAAGATTAAAGAATTATTATTTAACCTTATTTTTAAAATTCAGACACTAAAGTAATGATAGAATAATTGGAAATAAAATAGTAACTATTACTACTTTCAAAATTACGATAATATATCTAATACATAGTAAATACCGTGTAAAAATTAAATGGAGACCTTGCAATTGCAAATTTTACTCTTTTACTGCAATAGACAAAACAAAAGTATTTATCGTTCCCCCGTCTCCCATCCCGCCCCGTGTAGAAATTCTGACAGTGGCTAAAATTATCACAATATATATCTATAAAATTTTCCATTTAATAATTTATTGTTAAAAATATTAGAGGCAAAATAATTTTCAATATTTTCAATATTAGGTATTGGGTGTTTGGGGGGGAAGTAATTACCTCCTCTACCCCCCCCCCCTTGGAAGCGCCCTTGCCTACGTGACATGTAAGATCTGTCGAATGCCTTAGTTCATGTAATGTAAACTCTTTAGAACGTAAATACGAATTAAATAACCCGGATGATATTTTAGAAACATCGAGCGATAGCAGTTCATTGTCCCTTTCAACCTCCGCTGAAAATATTTCAGAAAAGATGTCTTGTTATACAGCTGGCTACTTGGCAAGAAAATACAAAAAGGAATGTTCCACTCTTAGATGCTAGACACACGTAAACGAGGCACAAAAATGCATCTCTACGCCATAGATTAATCCTTATTCATTGCCTACGCTATACCTACTTGCTATACCATTCGATGGATTGGAAGAGATTAGATTTCTTTACAGAGCTGTATAAAGATGGTTTTAAATCCCAAAAGAATATTTATAATCGAATATCAAATTATATTTTTAAAAAGTTACAAAAAGTTAAATTATTTATGAGACAAATATCGTTTGTTAGAATTGAGGTCAAAACTGTAAAAAGGCAGAATCGTATTTTTCAAAAAAAAACTTAAAAAGCGTTACAATAATCAACAATTTTTTTTAGATACATGTATCTATTTTATTCATTAATACATTGTTTTAATTTCATTTTTGAAGACTCTCTTTTTGTAACTCCTTTAACAATTTTTCAGTTTTTTTTGTAATTTTACATCAATTCCCATATATGCCAAAATCATGTTATATTTAATGTAGGTTTTATTAAATTGAAAAAAACTAATCATCGTGATGTCAATCTCTTGAACTTTATTATAGTATGTATTTATAAATATATAGTTTTATAGCAAAAAATTAAAAACATTTTAAAAAATACCCCAAGTTACTGCAAAAGTTTCTGTGCATTCTACATGTTAAGCGTTCTCTTTGTCTGTGACACGGGTACTCTGTGCATTGCTTCCGAGCATACATATGACGTAACGTACGGTTGGGTTCTGAATGGTCAAGAGTTATGGGGCAACCGACTGCTATAATAACCGTGGACATTTCATCATTCAATTATGCCTCAATTATAATAGGCTCTAATACCCTACAGAATAGACCTTAGACAGAATAACATCTACTATATCGTATCACAACTGTGTTTTTCAAGAAACAAATCTGTGAACTTACACCCTGATTTTTAGCTCGAATTTTTTTCACAAACCATAATATAAATAGATTTTTTTTTAAATGAGTGTTGGCACGTAATTTTTGTCTTAAATCTACTAATTTAGAAAATTTAGATAACTTTATTGGAGTTTCATACTTTAAAATTAAAATATTACATAATTATCCTTCTAACAATAATGTTACAAAATAGATCTTTAAAGATGAAAATCTGAATTTGCTAGTAAATTAAGTTGTAACCAAAGAATAATTGCAAGAAACACACCCATATGTTTTTATTTTATTTGCTAGAGGAACACAAAAAGGAAACGAGAAAGGGTGTTTTCCTACTTTACACTTAATTAAATAGGAGAAGGAGGCCGAAATTATGGGCACTGGCGCGTCAGTTAAGAACCTGTTTACTTCGAAGCGGCTATATAAAAGGCGAGGAAAACATACTTGGTTGAAAATATAGATCCATTAGACGGAAGTGTTCATTTAAGTAGTAAGAATAGCTAAAAACCAATGGATTGTAATATTATAACCATTTCCTTTTGGAATTCAGCTTAATTTCTCAATATTATCTGATTCAAAAAATATTATCTTAGTAACTGAATTTTAAACTGCCTGTATTATATTCAAAACATAGTGTAATTGTTTAAATGCGAGCCGATACTAAAGTAATATGAAAATAAAACAGCTTTTCAAGCATATTATTGAATCTAAATAAAAAAAAACAAAATATTAAGGGGAGAGGTTAATAAGGGAAAAATTAATAAAGAGATAAATTATAAAATAGTTTAGTAGCAGAAATCAAGCATACTAAAATAAATTATTGTATATTTCCGAAAATGGTTCCTAAAATAACAAGAGCTGCTTAAGATTTTTGTTGGTCCTATAAGTATAAATAATGGTAAAATACATTGCCATTGGTATTAGAATAAACGATGTTTCAGAACTTCGCTTTACATTAGTTCATAACTAATTTGTGTTACACAAATCACACACAAACATATATATTTATATATATATATATATATATATATATATATATATATATATATATATATACATTTGCATAAAATTAAAATTTCAAGATGAAATAAATATTATTTTTTACTTTTCAGTGTTTTTATTATTAGAATTTTTATTTCACTCTTTTTAGTTCGGTTTATGACGTTTTATTGCAAAGATCTGTTTCAAGGCTTTAGAGCCCTAAATCAAAGTTGGGTCTTTAAATCTCCTTAACCTTGTTCTGTAAAATGACAACGACAAAGTACAAAAGAGAACCAATCCATGCCGTCCAAGTCGTTTTGCAAAAGGAACGTGGACTCTTGAGAGTTAATGGATGTTCCTTAAGCCAAGTGGAGCCTAAAACATTTCTATTTGGAAAAGACAAATTGTCTGCAGTTGATACCAGGGTACGATTTGAGGCCTATTGCGAATCAGAAATACAAAATATCAAAAATAAAAAAATATGTCGAATTGAACTTCGTATCCCTAAAATTTTCAAACCTTTATAAAATACGATATTTTCCATTACCCCCACCCACTAACCTTACTTACTGATTAGTAGTAGTAGATGTATTTTAGTTTGTTTCAAAATGAGATATTCTCAAATATTATCTTTCTTTTCTCGTTTATTGTACATTTTATGGGTTATATTCATGGGATCTTTTAATATTTCGGTTATTCTATAAATACCGGACTAAAGTAGTGGTATATGCTTAGTGTTCAAAGGTCAAATAATCTTTTGGCACAATCTTACTGGAAAATATATAAACTCAAAATCAGTGCTGCATAGTCATTCTGACAAACCAATAAAGCGTCCCCTCTGCCCTCAATCTCGGTCGTATTCGATTTACGCGGTACCGCATGCATGTATCATAAGTGTCACTAGTTCAACCGACGAAAACTAATCTAATCCTACAGCTATACAATCCATTGAAGAAGTCAGCTGGTTAAGAATAAAGATCTTAAGTATGTCTATCTAAATAATTAATTGTTATATAACCTCCAGGTTTTTAGATGTAATCTGTTATTTAATATAATTTTCTCTACATAATTTTGTGTCTCCAAAATAAAATCATTTAATATTTTTAACATTTATTCATAAATATAACTATCTACCAAAATAACTTGACGAGAAAAAAGATTTCCCCCTAGATCGGGGATCTATATATCAAGGTATGCCCAACTTTTTTGGGTAATAACAAGTTACGCACTAAATTTAAAAACGACGTAACTGTGCTATTTTTTTAAATACTCGCTACGGGACCACCTCGGAACTAGTCTAAATACTTTTAGAATAATTCAACTAAATGTTCCTGGAGTAATCGGTGAACATACGCACCGTTTATAAACAAGCGAAATATAAATTTTGAAAAATTAAAATGATAGTAAAACTGATGTTCATGTCCCTTAAAACCTCCAAAATGATGTAAAACACGATATTTTCAGCCTCTACCTTCTTTTACCATCTGCTCCTTTTCACTTAATAAGAAATATTTTGTGCTTAGCTATTTATTACTTTCACGTTTTGTTAAGATTTATAATAATTCAAATAACTTGATGAGAAATTCGATTCCCCCCTAGGTCGGATGATGTTATATACATAAAAAATATACACGGTCGAATTGAGAACCCTTTTTTGAACTAGGTTAAAAACTATCCATGTTTTGAAATAATGTAGAATGCAAGAGGTCTAACCATAGAGGATAGCGAAACAACTTGCACTTTTTCTTCTTATTTGTTTATAAAAGTCAGCTTTCCGATAATTTTTACACTATGTTAAGTTATGGAATATGTATAGTTTATGTAAAGATAAATTAACACAGAAAAGTGCCAAATGTTTCCGGAACTCGACTTTTCAACGTCTTATTAATCTACAAAGAATGAAATGATGTCCCTGTGAAAAGTAAAGAGAATTTAAATTCAATATCTTTCGATATCTTCTTAATCGTATAATCCTAATTAAAACCATTAGGATTATACATCCCTTCAAAGATTTTGTTCAAACGTTAGTATTTTGAAAATAATTAGGCATATGATACACCATACATTTATGTCTAGAATTTAACGCACAATTTAAAGTGTTAAAATTTATAGGGTCTGGACTCCACTTTTTTTATTCACCATGTGTAGTTAAAATATTGTTCATGATAAAGAAATATCATAAAAATATAGATTTTTAAATAATTTAGTCGTTTCCTAGGTATCTATTTATGCATATCAGTAACGGGTTCGTTCGGTTTCCTAACGATGTATTCGTGTCTGTGAAAGAAATATCGGTGTCTATAGCTTAAATGAAAACGTGTACATATACGTCCAGCACAGTAACTTTCTTTTTACATTCAGTGTTGTTTCATAGACATAATGATAATTATTTCACGAAATGTGACGGCACTCATGCGTCACAAATACGTATAAATAGACCCTTATCTTTGAGCGACCAGTTAAATTGCACAACTTAGTTGCTTTAATCATAAAAATGTATTATGGTATTATTATGAAATATGGTAACTAGAAAAGTTAAGTTTTGAAGTGAAGACAAAACAAGTTACTAAATACACAAGACAAAAACTATTGTTTAATTCATGATATTTTTCTTTGACAAGTTATAAACTATTTTTTACTTAATTCACTTATATATAAACTGGTGTCTTAACGAATGTTAATAAATTTGCAGTTCTTATCAAGTGCCACTCTGTCCCTACTCCAAACAGTTTTCTAGCAAGATATTAAAAAGGCAGTTAGTACTTGAGCAAGAATTTGGGAAATGAAAAACAAACTAAAAGTTAATATAATTTTCAAGCACCTGTTTATATTCGAAATTAGTTGATATCAAACTAGATAAACGAGAAGGGCTGCAAATAAACGACAGCATCTTCCTGGATATAGATTAAGTGGGGCACTCAAGGCTCGCTGCCCTATTTTGCCTTTCGAATATTCACAGACCCTCACCCTCATCGAGAATTTTATCGCATCCCGAGATAAGCTCGAGCATCTCTTTATTGTCGAGAATTTTTGTGTTCTGGCGGAGATGAATGACGATCATATATCGTGTTTGCATGAAAGTTTAACTTTTTCTAAAGCACATCGTATTTTTGCCTTTTCAATTTTGATTTTAGTGGTATATTGTATGGCGAGGATGGAAAAGCTTCTTTTGTTTACTGTGACGAAACCAGGACGAAGTTAAATATTCATAAATTAATTTGGCGACTATAAAATAAAAACAATTTCTATTTTATTGCTCTAAAATCAAAATTGGATTGCTTATTTCAGAATAATATTTATATAAACATTATATAGACAGTTTCATTACATCTGCTCACGTACACAGTCCTTTAAGTTTCCAATATTGGAAGCTTAAAGACTGTGTACACATGCAGATGTAATGAAATAAAGGAGTCGGTAAATATTACATATATAATATCAACTAACAGGAAATTATCATAGCAAAGCGCTTTCGATTAATTAGTCATCATCAGTGCTACCTACAAATAAGTATTGGAAAAAGCTAAAAAAAGGTAAAAACAGGTTGGATTAAATGATATTTTCATTCTTCAATCAAAATACTGGCGATAATAGATACATGGTTAAACTTAATCAGTTAAAAAGTTAAAATATATACATATAACACAAAGCGAAATCAAACGCGGCCAATCAAACAATTCTTAAAAAATGAAGCTCTCTGTCATGATGACAATAAGTAACCAATTTTATTACAAAGTGCAGGTACCTGTTGTAAAGGCGACACGTACTTTATCTGTTCCATAAGAGTGCCAGATGAGTTCCAAAATATATCTGCACTGCTTATTTAATGTGACATACCATTCAAGAAAAATAGAGGCTGTAAAACGATGCAGTTGTAGAAAGTAAAAAGTCCATTATTTTATGTTTCAGTTTTTGTCCAAACTGCAGTGATATTGCAAGTTTTTCGGCTGTAATTTGGATATTTATTTAAATCTAAAAGAAAATAATCTAGGAACATTATTAGTTTTTCCATTTAGACACTTTTTTATGGATTAAAACAATTATATATATTTTGACAACATTTGATAACAAAACATAATCACAAACAAGCAGCGGTTTATTGATTCCGTTGACCGTAATTGAATTATATTTCACTATTATCAATAAAATGAAAGGTTTATTACGACGTATCTTTCGGGTAGTTTGGTAAAAAATAGACAAAGATCTTTTAACGCATTCTCTTTTAATAAAACTTTTCTTTTCTTAAGAAAATTTAAATATATTACAATTTACTTATGTATGTACCTATCTTTGGAGGAATTCGTTACCAGGAAAATTTAGAGTAAAGGCTAATTTATAGATTCTTTGGTTGAATAGTGATTAGGAAATTCTTTAGAATTTTAAATTCCAGGTTCGAATGTTTTAATGTTTTTAATAAAAGCCGTTAAACGTAAATCTAGAATTTTATAAGTTGACAAGAATAATAAGTCTCGTCAAGTCTGAAAATGTCTAGTCAGGGTTATTTAAATAGAACTTTTGCTGCATTATTGTATGTGGTAGCTTTTAATTTCTGACCTTAATTTAATGTTTTTGTTATTTCCGATAATAATTTTCTTATTATTATTTTTAATCCTTAGGTCAAACGTCTTATATGAAATGGAATATAATGCAATATTTGTGAACCTAGACAAACATATTCCCGACTATCCCCAAGATCCACATCCTGTGTAACTTAAAGTTTAATGAATTCCTAAGTAAATACCAAAATAATTACCTACTTATATATACTGATGGACCAAAACAGATAAACACACGTCAGGAACCATATTACGTTCCAAAACCAAATACTATTTTTCTGCTGATACAATTAATATATACCATACCATTAACTGAGAAGATTACAACAATATCCTTATTTGTACGGTCTTTCAATCAATTTTTTTCTAAAGCTGCTAAACACGATGAAGTTTTATGGGTAAAATTTCATGTAAATATCAGAGGAATTAATATTTTGGACCGCATAGCCAGAACCTTAATCCTGATAATAGTAGTAAGAACAGAAGTATAGTTTTAAGTGAAGTTTTTTTAAAAATGATGAAAAACACCGTCAGCAAATGGAAATAAATTTGACATCAAAACATTCAAAATAAAAATACACATTATGTCTTAGTTCATTCAAACTATTCCACCAAATCATTGGTACCATAGCGGAATTCCTCAACCTGCAGTTTCATGCATCAGTCGTCTTAAACTAAATCACTACCTATCTATCAGCATATAACGATAACAATTATGCTGCATATAAATACTAACTGCTCGACTGACTATCCTGTTATTCAGTATGAAGACTACCAATATTATTGTTTATAAAATGGACAAAATTATCATAATAATAACTTTTACAATCCTTACATGACAGATTTTGTAACTACTATTTTTCTGGAATATCAGACGAACATTTTCAAGATCCTTTGCAAACAAATCAAATAACGCAATCCTTTGAAATAAATATGCTAATACTGAGTTACAACTAATATTTTTCGCAAACATGAATGGTAAGTTTTTAATAGACTTTGATACTGGTCGTAGCTTTTTAAAACCTGCATTGGCGTATAAAATGTCTTGTAATTCTATTTTTTCACAACATTTTTTTGTAAAAACTGCCCATGCAACATCTAATCATAATGAAGTAACTAATATTTCAGTTTTTCAATACTTTAATTTTGATTTTTTCTCAAAATTTTATGGAGTTTTAAGTACTGATTTTTTAACGCACGTCGGAGCTAGTATAAACTTAAAAAAGATGTGTTTAGAATCAAGCAATGCTCTTTTGCCCTTGTAATATTATCAAATAATACAATGCGGCGTAAAAATTTTGAACTTTGTGAAACAACTATACTCCCAAGAACTTTACAAAAAGTAAAGATATTTAATAACTATCAAAATGGTATTTGCATTTTATAATATACACATTAAAAAAAAAGCCGAACGGCCAGGAATCTTTTATTGTAGATAGAAATTTTGGAAGAAAACGATAATAATTTTATAGAAAAATTGGAAACAAATTCGAATCTTACCTAGATCAAATACAAATTACACGATTATCTAGATAAAATACAAAAATAAAATTTAAAAAATCTCGGATTACAAAACTGTAATATAGATATATAAATTTATGCTTTGAATATAAAAATATTTTTTACTGTAAAAATATGCCCTAAATCTCCACAGATCAAATAAAACAGGAAAAGTATTTCAGAAAAACTTTTATATTTACTATAACCTCGTTGTCTACATATTTATAAAGCTGAAGTAGATAAAGAAATTGCAAAGATATTAAAAATTATATAATTGAAGAATCAACTTCTCTGTAGAGTTGCCCCATCTGGGTGGTTGGAAAAAAACTCGATGCATCAGTACAACGCAAATGGCGTATAGTAATGAATTATCGTAAGCTTCATGACAAGACTATTGATGACAAATTCCCGATTCCTAATATTTTCAACATTCTGGACAAATTAGGAAAGCACAATATTTCACGATCTTTGACTTAGCCAATGGTTTCCACCAAATTGATCTGGAATTAGAAGAACATGTTGAACGACTAAAAGCAGTACCCACTTAAGGTAATCAAACTTTACAATTTAATTAGACAAAGGCGAATTTTTACATAAAGAACTTGCCTACTTAAGACACAAAATAACCAATGAGAGAGTAAAATAAAACCCCGAAAAGCTCGAGGCTGTAAAAAATTTCCTAACCCTTTAGAAATAAAATCTTTTTAGGTCTAGCAGGTTATTATCGCCGCTTCATTGAATATTTATTTATTAGACGAAATCATAAACAACAAATTCAATTAAATGATAATAAATATCTTTATGATCCATTTATAATAATTGATCGAAACATTTTTGATGGACTTACTTAAAATTAAGTAAACTCCGGTGGTATAAGTTACGTTATAAAGATTTGTTAGGTAACTGCAATTTTAAGAATTTGCAATTACGACCCGTAGGCTAGCTTGTACGGTGGTTCGGCTTTGGGGGAGTTCAAAACTTTTCAATTCGTTTCATTTAGTGTATAAAGAAGGAAAGTCAAAAAAAAATACGACGAATTTATAAATTTAAGTTAAAAATCTCACCAAGTAGGTAGCAGGTAAGCAGGAGGTGATAACTCAAACTTGGGCCTGGTTGTTGGGCTGCATACTAGAGGCCAAATACTTCAAAACATCTTCGGTAAAAGTGGATCTTGTTTGTGCCAACTTTCGGTAAGTAGAATACTACTTCAGTTTTCAAAAACCTTTTAAACGGGTCCTGTCGGAACCACAACCCTTGCGGGGGCAAAAAGGTTTTGTTTTTTATTTTGGCTTCACCCAAAAGTTCTTAATGTGAAAACTATTGGGTTCAAAACTACCACAAAAGTGAAATATAGGCTTCCATATTTCAATGAAAATGTAATAGTGATAAAATGCAAAGTGGTAAAATACAAAGTGGTAAAATGCAAGATGGTAGCCTAATTGTAAAATTTGTAAAAATTAAAATAAATAAATCTTGCGAAAATAAATTAAAATTGTTAATTACCTGGCTGTTATTCGATCACTGTTCAAGACAAATTTTAAAACAACCTTTGAACAGGATCAGCCGTTTAATTGGATTTTCACGGCCACAGTCAAAACTAAATAGAATGAACTCGTTCCAAACTGATTTTTGCAAAGAAAAATCAAAGAAAAAATGTTTAAAAAAAGGCAGAAATTTGGCTAAAAAAACTAACATGTTGTAAGTGCTCTACACAAAACTTGATCTTAATGTTCCTATAATTTATCTCTTTCCCCCTTTATTGATTTGGTAAAAATAAACGATTTTTTAAAGGATAGGCAACTCAGAATACAGTAAAATAAATCTTTATATATATTGAATTTAAATGTTTATTTTCGAATAATTTATGTTAGATATTTTTCAAATTTCCCTCTAATCTTTACGTAAGCCTCGCCCTTAATAATTAGCTTTAAATTTTAGGTTTTTAATAAATAACGAAACTGAAGTGGTCTGTTTTGTTGGACCGCCTAATTAGTTGTCATTTGAGTTAACCCAAATTGTAAAACGAAAATAAATAAACAATATGCTTTTTAAACCAAATATTAGAAGGACTACTTAAATAACATAAACCCTTGTTTAATGAATCTCTGACATGTGTTTACAGGAAATCAACAATATAGGTGACATTTTTTAAACTATATTTTATAAAAAGGCAAGTATTTAATGAATTGAACTTGATTTTGAAAGGCAATAACGTATTATTAAACCAAATTGGTGGTATATAAAATGTTTCTAATTTATTTAGCGTTACCAGGCTACAATGGAGATATGTGGAAATATCTGGTTTAGTTTGTAATACATCAGCTCATGCCCAACAATGTTTTTTATAATGGACTTGTTTCTGAGCAAAAATATATTAAGGTAAGATAATTGGACAATCATGTGTTAATGAACATCTAATATGAAATTCTTATAAAAATAGGGTCCTTTTATACGGAGGGTATTAAAGAAAGCTTCAACAACCAGAACTTCAGCATCTGTAAAATTAAAACATATGTATATGACACACCAAGTTGTCAGTTACGTACAATATTAGGTACTTATTTTAAATAGTAATGAAAAATATGACTCGTAAAATAATATTTCAAATCAAACAATCTAGATAACTCCCAAAATTTAGTCTATGACATCTTGTTGAATAACAAAATATAAATATAGCACTATAGCAATATCATAATTAGACTTATAAATTTATCTTATTTTGTTACCGTAAAAGTGTAACGTTACAATACATGCTACTTTACCTACAAGTATGAACAGCATGGTTATCTTTCTTAGAGAATACCTCACTAATGCAACATAGCATATATTTATTTCTTTTCTTAGATCTTTTTAAAAAAGAATTACCAATCATTTCCAAAATTGTAAATTCATTGAATGTACAAAACTAGTTAACAATATTAATGAAGACGAAATGAACTTACTTATAAAATAGAAACACTAAAATAAAATAAATTATCGAGGTATAGAAGAACCTTAAAATTCATAAAATCCAATTATTACTGAAATCAGTTTTTGATGGACACAAAATTATACGTGCTACCTTACCTACAAGTATGGTCAGCATATCACACATTCATTTATTTTCTAAAAAATTAAAACTATATTTTTAACAAGTAACGATCAATCATTTCCAATATTGTAAATTTATTGAATAGATATACAAAACTAGTTCACAATATTAATGAAGACTAAATGAGTTTACATATAAACAATACAATATAAACACGAAAGTAAGACAAACTATCGAGGTATAGAAGAACCTTAAAATTCCCAAAATCCAACTATTACTGGAAATTTATGAAAACTATCTTAAAAGTTGTGAGAAATATAAAACCACCTGACCAACAAATGCAGTATCCTGTTGCGAACAACTTTCAAAGTTATTCTCATATTTTGATACGCCTAAATCTATTCTATCAAACTATAGTCCTGATTTCGAAAATGCAATAGTTAAAGACACACTAAAAGCTCACAATATCGATGTTCATTTTACAACCCCTCACCATCACGAATCCAAGTCTGCTGTAGGAAAGATTACACTCTACACTTATAGAATATCTACTAAAATACTAAGCTGAATGAAGATGTTACAAATCTGATGAATTACGCAATTATAGCATACAACAGTACTATCCACTCAAGTAAAAACTGTACCCCTTCGAATTTGTTCAATAGTCATTCTCGACATCCTATGAATCTTGTTGCATCACATGTTTTCACTGATGCATAATCATAAAAACAAAACAAGTTATCTATACTAAAATATCCGAAGAGTCGAAACAACTTGAACAAAAAATTATTGACAAAGTCAATGGCTCTAAAACCTATCAAAAAGTAATTATTGGTTCGCAAGTCTACAAAAAAGCAAACTTACAAGCTAGTAAAATTAAAAATATATTTACTGAACTTTTATACTCACAGAAATCCTTGACAATAACAAACTACGAATTAAAAACCCTAAAACTAAATGCAAAGAAATCATCCATATACACGAGTCTTAAATAGTACCAGTTTTAACAGGTGACGCTGGACCATCATCGGCACCATAGCCAC
This sequence comes from Kuschelorhynchus macadamiae, assembly GCA_030620095.1. Taxonomy (NCBI): domain Eukaryota; kingdom Metazoa; phylum Arthropoda; class Insecta; order Coleoptera; family Curculionidae; genus Kuschelorhynchus; species Kuschelorhynchus macadamiae. Next base: position 58,290 of record JAUTXW010005197.1, on the reverse strand, counting down.
GAAAGTAAAGTTCTACTACCTAAACAAACACTCAGGGATCCTGCCCTCCAAAATAAAAACAGCAAAATTAGTTGCTAGCCATTGATCATTTATACAAAATATGAACCTACAAGCTCTAATTTTGGAATTTGATACTGTTAAGACACAAAAACAATGATATAATATAAAAAAATTATTAATTATTATACACTTTTTAGCATTATTTTTACGAACACCATATATAAGACATTCACGATTGGATATCAGAATATTGTATGTATGTCATCGGGTTTATGTATATGTACCAAATATCTGTCAATTCCGATAATGGGAACTGCTTCAAAAGTTACTTGCAAGAATTGGCTCAAACATACGTTCTAATTAACTCACTCAGTGGCGTATTTAAGTGGGAGAGGTGCGGTAATAACCCAAACAACATGTTTGAAAGTAAAAATTATTTTATAAGGCGTTACCATAATTATATAAGTTTGAACTTCTTTCTAGTCTCTAATTTTTATGAGGGTATTAAGCTTGACTATTTTTTTAGTCACCAAATGTAAATGTTTGACCACCCTCCACCCCCTAAGAAAGCATTTTAAATACGCCAGTGAACTAACATATAATTGACGGTAAATGAATGCTTTTAAAAATGACAGCGTTTATCCTAAGGAATATCAAAATTCTTTTAAAACTTTATATGCAATAGAAAAAAAAGTCAAATAATTCCTTCTCATATAAATATAAAAAAAAGGTCTATTTAATCATTTAGGCCCTTAATTAAATGTATAATAAGACAATCTAGAGCAATCTGATGCCAAGATAATAACTAAAACATAAGTCTGCAAGACAATCAAAATAAAGTTAAAATCGATTCTATCAATCAAATAATACTATTAGATAAGAGAATTAACAAATTTAAAGATTTGATGTCTAACGTGTCGCATAATCAGTTAGTTGTAAAATTGTATTTCGCAAGTTACTATAAAAAGAGGTAGATTCGCATAAAACACAACTTCAAGAATACTATCAAATATTTACTTTTACAAATTAAATACATATTATAGCAAAAGTAGCCAAGAGCAATTGACTAAAAATATTTTTAAGTTTCTAAAATGACCGCAAGGGGCAGTTGCTAGAGTGAACAATATATTTCAAAAATTTTTCAAAAACTCCCAGAACTAGAAGTAACTTTTATAATCTCATTGGAAAGCTAAGTTAATTTCCTATCACTCTGATTCTAAACTTATTGTCATATCACCCTTAATAGGTTGAGGGAGCTGTTGACTTACGAAATATCTAAATCACTATATCTTCGGAACCCCTTATCCGAATTGAATGAGCTCAGGCTTAATTAAAAATAAATTTCGAGCTGTTTAGGGATTTGACTCGAGTGCTACTCTCTAGTTTTTCGCAAATTGGTTAAATGGCGCTGTTTGTAGCGATTACAGGTTTTCCCAGTTTCCTTAAAATTTTTGAATGGAAGGTTCTCTTATTGTATTCTTAAAGAGCGATAAAAGATCGAAGTCTTGGAGAAACCGCACACTATTAGTTTTTAAGCTATTGCCAAATAGTGAATTAATAGGTATTTTTCGGACGAAATGAGTAATCTCCAGGGGAGTCTCTAGACCCCTGCTGTTAAGGAGGAGGGGCACAAAAAACCAACTGACGATAAAATCATTCTTTTTGTATTACAGTAATTCAAGTATTACATGCCGCTTCTGCTTGTGAGTAACTATGTCTCCTATTTTGCCAACCCCCTACCCCCTTATTTAGTGAGGCCCTTGAAATTCTCGATTCTGCTGCTGCACAAAAATCACATAGTATCTGCGGTGTGACAAATCGATGTGGGCCTCTGAGAGAAATCTCATTAGTCTAGCAAATGAGCTAGAAGATCAGCCAAATACAAGATATCGCAGTTGACGTTAAATTGCATCGAATATTCAAGTCTTATTTTCCGACACGAAGAAAAAAATATGTTGTTAATTCGTTAAGATTGTCGGAAACTACAGTTTTTTAACAAACAAAAGCAAACTTTTTTGAAACAAAAAAAAATAAAATATGAAAAAATACTTTGCGATAATCCTAATGAAAAAAAAAACTTTTACTCGGCATGTTTTTTCTTTGTCAAAAAATAAGACCGTGAAAAGTCAACCCGTTTTAGAGTTACTCCAATATCCTCTTAAAAATGGTATTAATAAAACTATTTAGTTTGATCGCACGGACTATAAAAACAGTACTATTTTTACTAATATTTACAGCTTTATTAAATTTTATTTATTTAACATTATTGAAATATTACTTGTTACTTTTAGGTATCCTCCTTTCACACTTCATCCAGGTTTAGGACCAATCTCTGCCAGAACAAAAGTGTGGAGTAACAGCATAAGGATAACAGTAACGCGAAAATACACGTAAACAACAAAAGCAATACTAACAACAACAATAACAGTACTATGTAACAAACAGCAAAAACAATACTATGTAACAAAGAAAATTAAAAATTCTAGTCTCCAAAATATTTTCCCTCATGTATGATGCATCGATTTAGCCTTCGAAGAGTCGATGAAACAGCAATTTTAATTTCTGCCCTTAATATGCTTTTTATAGCAATTTTGATCCTATCGATCATGTTTTTCCGGGTTCTTGGTCTATTTTGAAAAAACCATACTTTTGATTCTTCCTCATAAGTAAAAGTTCAAACAAGTTAAATCTGGGGACCTAGCCTGCCAGGAAAATAAACTAGCCCTACCAATCTAACGATTAGGAAACTGCTAGTCGAGGTGCTAAGTCTGAACAGCATTACTAAAGTGGCGGGACAACAATCATGCTGATACCACATGTTCATTCTAGTAGCGATGGCCACGTCTTCTAGCAGTTCTGGTTATCGTTGGTAAGAAATTGCATGTAGCGTTCAACATTAAGGCTATTATCGAAAATAAAGGGTCCAACAATTTTACTTCGATAATTCCGCACCAGACATTGACGCTCCAGCGAAGCCAAAACATTAATAATATTCCCTTCAGTTCTTACTCTATGGCGTCTTATTGGAACTGGAACGGGCTGTACGCTGAAACCCTAGTCGCTTATTGAAAACTTTCAAAATAGACAGCTAGAATATCGCAAGCCTCCTCGTTTGTGTAAAACATAGCTAGAAAACGAACTTTTACTCACAAGATTATTTGGAAAGGGTAATTGTCATGTTGACGCTTTTGATGAATTTGTTTTATTTCCACTGGGGAGTAGATTAAAGTTACGATTATTAATGCGCGTACCTACTTATTGTAATTGAACTTCGTAAAGTGGTGCCTTTGCATATGAAGGTAATGTTCCGTATTGATAAGTAAGTGATATTGTTTGGAATAAAAATAAGCAATTCCATGGCCCTATCGACCAGCCCTAATAATGCTTTGGGTTCAAAATTGAAATTCATTTTTCAAATATTTGATGGCATCCGATTGAGCTAAAATTTGACGTATCTATGTAACTTCGGTGACAATGCCATAATATGGTACCATGGAGTAAAAAATTCTTAAATATATTATAGAGAGGGCTTAAAAAAATTGAAATGTTGAGAAACTTTTTTATTATTGATTATAGCAGAAAAAGTTATTCTGCTAACTTCAAAACTAAGACTGGCGTAAAAAATCGTGGATATCTTATACAGAGTGCGTCAGAAATAACAAGTACAAAAGTAAAACATTTTTTTAAAAACAAGCTTTAATCGTAACCTGTAATCCTTAAAAACGCGCCATCTAACCAATTTACGAAAAACCAGGAAATGTCACTCGATTCGAATCCCAAAATTGTTTGAAATTCCGTTATAAATAAACTTAAGCTCATCCAATTCGGATAAGGGGTTTAGAAGATATAGGGATTTAAATCTTTCGTAAGTTGCTCCACCCTTTCTTAACATGAAATACTTCCGAAATATTGATATATCTATATATATATATATATATATATATATATATATATATATATATATATATATATATATATATATATATATATATATATATATATATATATATATATATATATATATATATATATATATATATATATATATATATATATATATATAAAACTAATTGTCAGGTATCGGTCCGTGGAAACGGTAATTAAAACTCTTTTTTTCTCTTTTGTGTACTTAATTTCTTCAGGAGTAATAACTACAAAATGAAAAGAGAACACATTAACAAATTACAGATTCGGTTAGTTATGGGGTTAACAAATAGCAGTTTTTTATATGTTGTTTGTTTTTGAATTGGTTCATCTGTGGGACAGTCAAAATTATGAGAGCTGTAAATAATTTTTTTTAATATGTGTTTTGGATAACCATTGTTGATGAACATAATAGACAATTTGCGTAATTTTTCTTGTAGAAATCTGTCATCACTGTGTAATTCTGTTATTCATTGCAATAACAGTATTAAACTTTTGATTTTTAGGTTGATCAGAATCTGTATTTTATTTAAAAATTATACTAACATCAAAATTGTAAAATATAACCCTCTGAAGAATTTCCACTTATTTTCTAAAGTCAAAGATAAAACACCCTTGTTATATAACCACAATGTAACTTACAAATTGTCTTGTGTGACTTGACAGGGTTGTTGCATTGGCCAAACGTCACAATGGTTAAAACAAAGACTTAAGCAACATAAAAATGACTGGCGAATAGATAAAAATGCATGCGCTGTAGTCGAACATAACATTGTCAAAAATTTAATCGGGACGACAATTATAAACATCGTTTGTTCATGGAAATATATTATATAAATAAAAATAACAACGCAATCAACTATAACTGTGATCCAATCAGTTCAGTAATATTTACTATAACATATTAAAATAAAATTCACATGTAGACGTTGTCGTACACCTTGTATACATACATCTTTAACAAAAAAGTTTATTGTTATCATTGATAATCCAAATTATCCACTTGCATTTAGTTGACCCCAGGACTGAACAGAGATTATAGTAAATATTAGAGACTAACTCGAGTTTCGTTTTTAAATTTATGTGATAATTTCTGTTTAATTTATAAAAAAAAATAATCGCAAATCTCTTACAAATTATGTTTGCTAGTTCTTTTTTAATTTTGTAGTTATTACTTCTGAAGAAGCTAATAAAAAGTTGGCAAAATATTGAGTTCACAAAAAAGAAAAAAGAGTTTTAATTACTGTTTCCACGGACCGAGACCTGACAATTAGTTTTTCATTTATTATTATACATTAATTTAGTGTTTATAATTTAATAGCTAGCGTTTATTAAATTAGGTACATAAAGTAACCAATTTTTAAACAACTAATTTTTCAGTACGCAAGGTCTTCTTCACGGACGCCAAACAAATATCTAAATGTTTCCTCTTCAGTTTCCTCTATAAATACGAGCAAGCTCCTTTATAACAGCATGCGAGCAATTTTAATTTTTATTCATGTTTATTACGTTCACTACCAGATTTCATATTTTTTCGAAAGGTTACAATATATCAAACTTTAATAATAAAGTTAAGATGTCAACAAATTTCTGTTTTCTCTTAGTCATTTGTCTTCATTCTAGGCCACAATAAAACATTCACTAAAAAAAATTAAAGCTTACCTGGCAACTCGGAAATGCCAGGAATAAACTTGGTCGGTTTAATTTTCAGTAAAATGTGTTGAGTTGTACACATGAAATTTTCAAATAAATGATTATTTTTATCCTACATTTAGCCTAATTTGCCTTTTAATTATAATTCACTGTTGCAGTGGAAAATGGAACTGATTAAACCAAATTAAAATTGCTGCCGCGAATTGCGATCATTACATTAGTTAGATGTAGGATGTAAAATGTATGGTAAAAAACAAATCAAATCAACATGTGTAATTTGTAAAATATACAACACATTCGATACTAGTTTTTAAGAGTTTCAAGAATGTGAAGTCGAAATCAAATGTCTAACTAAAACTATTCGCATTTACGTGGAATATAACTAAAATTCAAGAAAAGTCGCCTTTATACAGTGCCATTGGAATACATTTTTTTTAGTGGCAAAAGGTGAATTATCTTTTAAGAGAATGACTAAACCCATATATGGAAAAAAATCTCCATTATGTTTATAACAAAAATGCTTTCAATATTTCAAAGCTTAATATACGCTTTTTCCAATGACCGAAGAGCAAATGGAGATTTAGAAAATTATAAAGTGTAGTGGTCTTTTATTAAATAAGAAAAATTACTCTAAATGGTAGATTTTTTTAGAAATGGCACTGCTGTTGCAATTCTGTGGCATTCAAAAAGTATAATTTAACAGAGCAATAATAAAACATAAAACCTTTTCTTTTTAACCCCCCTTTAAAAGGACAATATTGAAATCGCCAAAAATTATGGGTCAAATGAGGATATGAGGAGGTAAAAATCCATTATGGTGGAACAAAATGCCGACTTGAGAAATCATAAAAAATATTATTACTTAAAAACTACTTATCCAATTGACTTCAATTTCACAGAAATCAAGTATTACGTAGGAATGAATTGAAAAATTTTTGTCCCTGTTCCAAAATGGCAAAAGAAAATTGCGGCCTAATAAAATATTCAAATTCATCTGCCTGAAAAACAACTTATTATATTGGTTTAGAATTTCGTACAAGAAAAATGTGTGATATAGAACATATTTCATAATTACGTCGGTGTGTCTGTAAATCAAAAGAGGATTGCAAGCTTTTGATAAAAATTCAATTAGGCGGAATGGGAATTCCAGCGTAGTAGAATGTTAAAAAAATATTACTAAGAAACTACTTATCCTATTTATCTTAAATTTTGCACAAAAATTAAATGTGACAATATATAAATTGGAAACATTTTGGTACGAGTCCAAGATGGATTAAAAAATCAGTCTGAAAAAGGGACTATTCGATAAATATGAAATTTTGCACAAAAACTAAATGGGATATAGGGATAAACAAGTAAAATTTTTGGTACGATTTTAACATAGCAGACCAATCAGTGTAAAAAATTACTTATTTATTTAGTTCTTTTTTAATTTTGTAGTATTTACTTCTGAAGAAGCTAATAAAAAGTTGGCAAAATATTGAGTTCACAAAAAAGAAAAAAGAGTTTTAATTACTGTTTCCACGGACCGAGACCTGACAATTAGTTTTTCATTTATTATTATACATTAATTTAGTGTTTATAATTTAATAGCTAGCGTTTATTAAATTAGGTACATAAAGTAACCAATTTTTAAACAACTAATTTTTCAGTACGCAAGGTCTTCTTCACGGACGCCAAACAAATATCTAAATGTTTCCTCTTCAGTTTCCTCTATAAATACGAGCAAGCTCCTTTATAACAGCATGCGAGCAATTTTAATTTTTATTCATGTTTATTACGTTCACTACCAGATTTCATATTTTTTCGAAAGGTTACAATATATCAAACTTTAATAATAAAGTTAAGATGTCAACAAATTTCTGTTTTCTCTTAGTCATTTGTCTTCATTCTAGGCCACAATAAAACATTCACTAAAAAAAATTAAAGCTGGCAACTCGGAAATGCCAGGAATAAACTTGGTCGGTTTAATTTTCAGTAAAATGTGTTGAGTTGTACACATGAAATTTTCAAATAAATGATTATTTTTATCCTACATTTAGCCTAATTTGCCTTTTAATTATAATTCACTGTTGCAGTGGAAAATGGAACTGATTAAACCAAATTAAAATTGCTGCCGCGAATTGCGATCATTACATTAGTTAGATGTAGGATGTAAAATGTATGGTAAAAAACAAATCAAATCAACATGTGTAATTTGTAAAATATACAACACATTCGATACTAGTTTTTAAGAGTTTCAAGAATGTGAAGTCGAAATCAAATGTCTAACTAAAACTATTCGCATTTACGTGGAATATAACTAAAATTCAAGAAAAGTCGCCTTTATACAGTGCCATTGGAATACATTTTTTTAGTGGCAAAAGGTGAATTATCTTTTAAGAGAATGACTAAACCCATATATGGAAAAAAATCTCCATTATGTTTATAACAAAAATGCTTTCAATATTTCAAAGCTTAATATACGCTTTTTCCAATGACCGAAGAACAAATGGAGATTTAGAAAATTATAAAGTGTAGTGGTCTTTTATTAAATAAGAAAAATTACTCTAAATGGTAGATTTTTTTAGAAATGGCACTGCTGTTGCAATTCTGTGGCATTCAAAAAGTATAATTTAACAGAGCAATAATAAAACATAAAACCTTTTCTTTAAAAGGACAATATTGAAATCGCCAAAAATTATGGGTCAAATGAGGATATGAGGAGGTAAAAATCCATTATGGTGGAACAAAATGCCGACTTAGAGAAATCATAAAAAATATTATTAATTAAAAACTACTTATCCAATTGACCTCAATTTCACAGAAATCAAGTATTACGTAGGAATGAATTGAAAAATTTTTGTCCCTGTTCCAAAATGACAAAAGAAAATTGCGGCCTAATAAAATATTCAAATTCATCTGCCTGAAAAACAACTTATTATATTGGTTTAGAATTTGGTACAAGAAAAATGTGTGATATAGAACATATTTCATAATTACGTCGGTGTGTCTGTAAATCAAAAGAGGATTGCAAGCTTTTGATAAAAATTCAATTAGGCGGAATAGGAATTCCAGCGTAGTAGAATGTTAAAAAAATATTACTAAGAAACTACTTATCCTATTTATCTTAAATTTTGCACAAAAATTAAATGTGACAATATATAAATTGGAAACATTTTGGTACGAGTCCTAGATGGATTAAAAAATCAGTCTGAAAAAGGGACTATTCGATAAATATGAAATTTTGCACAAAAACTAAATGGGATATAGGGATAAACAAGTAAAATTTTTGGTACGATTTTAACATAGCAGACCAATCAGTGTAAAAAATTACTTATTTATTGATTTTAAATAGTGCCCAAAAATCAAGTGTTCACATAGGTAGAAACTGGTAAAATATTGAAACGAATCCAATATGGTGGAACAAATGTTTGAAAAATGTTTTAAAAAAATCGGTAAATGTGCCTTTACCCATAACATCCTCTTATAGAAGTCCACTACACAGAGATGTCAAATTTTACGACTCAATAGTTGCTCGGTAATGACTTAAAGTAATAATAAAAAAATTGATTTGCATAAATTTAACGCCAAATAATTATATGCATATATATATATATATATATATATATATATATATATATATATATATATATATATATATATATAAACTGTGTTGTCTGTACATAGTGGAATTCTGTACGAGAGAAGTTCTGGGTAAAAGAAAATTTACCGATTTTCCTAATTATGGTTAGGATATAAACGTGTACCAATCGGAAAATGGTCAAATATCGCCAAAATTTTTATAATTTTTACTATAGGACAAAAATACTAAAAACGTTGTAGTGAAAGCAGAAGAATTTACAAATTGCAGAATATTTCCAGAGAATTTTCTATGGTTGTACAAACAATACAATACATGACAATTGTTTCGCCAACACTGTGGCTTCATCAGATGTTAAAACTTAAATAAAATCATTTTTATTATAATATTGAAAGAGACAATAAAATCATTTTTATTTAAGATTTAACATCTGATGATGCCACAGTGTTGGCGAAACAATTTTCATGTATTGTGCTATTTGTAAAATAAATTAAGATGAAATTTTAAGCAAGTGTTGTTTCGTTTACTTAGTTCAAATGGATTTCCATTAAGTAGAGGTTAGTTCTGTTAAATATTTCAATGGTTGTGTTTTAAAATATTATCTAAATATAAAACTTAAATAACCTAAAAGTTATTCCTAACTGTTTTCTTTCAGTTTTAAATCAATTGTGTTAAAACAGTTTCAGTTTGGTCAAAAACTGAAGCATATAATAACGAATTTTCTACAATTGAATAATTTTAGACAACCTGTTTTTCTTGAATCGTATACCAATTTTAAAATAAACTGTGCAGCTACTGTTCTGATTCTCATCAGATAGAAATTGCTAGGTTAATTATATAGGATTTTTTTAATTTAAAACTAAACATATACCCCAAAAATGTATAGGGCCATGTTCCTGATGTATGTAATAAAACTGTCAGCATAATATTTTTCTTAACAAATTATCGCGATGTTATTGTTTGATATTTATAATAATTTGAAGTTCTTAAACAACTTACTTAGGTTTAGTTTTTAGGTATGCCTGAACATAGTAGACTCAAATACATGTTAAGTAAACAAAAATTAGCCTGTCCGGTATCATCTTCAACAAGGACGCAAAGAACCGGATTAAAATACTTTAAATCCAACGTCCTGAAGTGTTTTAATTACATCTTTTATATTTCGCGCCTCACAAATGCTCCCCTCGTTAAATCTAGTTGCAAAATTGTTCGTGAAAATTAAATAATGTGATTTACTTGAATTTTCTGTATAATGGTCGACAAATGCTGCATATAAAATGGGATCAGAATAATTTTTTATATTGACCTAACTCCTCTATATATTGCCGACAATATATTTGATTTTTTGAATTTGAATATCCCCACTCTAATTGAACGGTATAACTGGTTTAACTGCTTTGTTCGTGGGCATTTCTTGTTAATATATTTACAAGAGACACTTTGCTACTTTTATGCCGGGTATTATCCATAAAGTATAGAAAAAAGCTTCCAATTCAACATTTATATCAATTCTCTTCAACATCTAGGTATATTATCCCTGTACAATGTATGCTTCAGTCATGAAGGATATGAATACCAGTGAACTGATTTGATCCACTACTTCGGCTACTATTTTCCATTCTCTTTATATTTCTTTTTATTTTTTGTTATCTCCGAATATGGTTTTCAATTAAATTCGATAGCAATAGATTCTATCATCTTTAAGAAGTATTCCTAATAACCGCTATTTACCACGTGTCTCAAGCAATCTTCTCATACAATGTGTACGGTAAAAAAAACTTTTTTTAAAAAATAGTGACATATTCAAAAAAGTAAATTTGACATCTTTTTGTTAATACTTTTTAGGTAACTAAGATTTATTTATAGCTACTAGTAGACAAAAATGGGTTTGGAAAAAACTTAAAATATGTTTCCTTAGTTGCACGGTATTTGGCCAGTTTCCCCTAATGCTCTGTTTCAAAAGTCTCAAAAATATTGACAAGAAAAAAAACAATGTCAAATCTATTTGATGCCTTTTTTTTCTCTTCTTAATTTTGCCCTTTTTTCTGTTTCGAAGATATAGCCGCAATTTTATTAATAATGTATATATTTTATAGACGACGAAAAAGTGTTCGGCTTATTGGTTCAAGAAAACTTTAGAATACTTTTAACAGCGACGCGAAGCTTTAGGATTTCACATATTTGGGGAGAGATTTTTGGTTATAGATGTGTCGTTCACTGACCCGGATCTTTATACTGACCTATAGGAGCCTAGGTCTAGAAAATATTACGAAATATTACGAACCGGATCACGGATCTTTGAAATAGAGACAAAACAAAATGAAGCGTTCAGTTGTGTTTGTCTATGGTTGAGTCAGTTCTTTGGTTCGTTCAATGGATCATGCTTGTAGGTCGCGGGTCGGGAGTTGAGCCATTGAGCCGATGACAGATATAGCGTGATTTTTGAACCGGTCTGATTGACAAGAAGAGCGGGATGATAAGGTGGATGGGTCGGTCAGTCATTAGCTTGTTGAATGCTGATTGCTAACAAATATAAATTTCTGTATAGCCAGAATATCGTGTAAACATTTAATTTAGGTTGGTTGGCTTGTTGACTTCGTAAATCATCTTAAAAACATCATATTATACCAGTCCTTTAAAACTTAGATTTATGTTGTGTGGATTAGAGATTAGATTTAATTCTTTACTTTTTTTAGTGCGATGTGCATATTGAAGTTTAGATGGTCTTATAATTAGTGATGATAATAGGATGATAGTTAATAAAAAGCAATATAATTAATGTTAAAAATCTAAATGTAACAAGTCAAACCATAGTTCACGTCTGTAAAATTTATTTTTTGAGATATAAATTAGTAAATAAATACAAATGGAAACATAAAAAAATTCAACTTCAAAACCACTATAGCAAGACTCTTAAGCCTTGTAAGTTAAAAGTATGTATTTATTAATTTGGACAGGCAACCAAACACAAAGGAACAACATAATGTGCAATGGGTCGACCATTGCTACTTTTATTTCTACAAAGAGTATTAAATAGAAATTGAAGAAATAATGCCCAATATGACGAATAAGGCCCGCGTATTTTAATGAATTTAAAGAGATTCGAGATCCGGATCGCTGATCCGGGTCGCATTTAAGCACAATGCACCGCGCCTCGGTCAACAGAATCATTTCCGCTGCTTTGATTGGTCTGGACCGAGCGCGGGTACGTTTTGCTTCACTTGACTGAAACGTGGTGCACTATGCCATATCCATGCCAAAGCGCCTGTGTCGAGACCGAACGCAGGTACGTTTTGCCAGGCTTGACTGAAACGCGGTACATTATGCCTTTGTCGCCTTTCGCATGAGATGTAAGTAAGACGAACATATCAAAGTAAATAATGCAAATGCATGTAGGTATACAACAAATATATTAGTACCTGTTACTGAAAATAATTATAAAATAAAACAAAATATTCTAAGATCTAAATGCGTACGATCTAATGACCTGTACCATGCGATTTTGCATTTGGCAGATTTTGTTTAACATTAGCAGCCAAGTTTCGCTTTCTTTTGATAGTACGACGAGTCTCACTGGAAGGTGGTCGTCCGCATGGCAACCTTTTGCTACCTCTTGTAACTCCAGCTTTTCTTCTGGCAATTGCGGTAGGTTGAACATGTATTGCTGCTCCTGATCGTTGTCTTAGAGCAATATTCGTTCCAAAGGTACTCAAAAATACATCCCAACTGGCCCTGCTCTTAACCTTATCCAATCTTTTCAAACATCGGTTAACAATTAAAGAAGAAGTACCAAATTTTTGTTGTTTTATTTTTAGTTTGTCAACTAACATTGAGAAGGTACTGTCACTAACGTCGCCACTTGCAACATTTTCTCTGTGGGACATATCTTCTCCAGTCAGGCTATGATTATTATTTCTTAAGTCCTCATAAGTATTTTCTGGATATTCAGGAACAATAATCGAATTATCGATTATTTTCTTATGTTTTGACATTGGCGTGTAAAATTCTTTTTTGTTGGCCTTATCACCTAGTGCAGTTGGCTCATTAATATCCAGAAAAAGATAATAGACACCAGCTTGGTGTTTACACAGAGCACCCAATTTTCCACTTTCACAAGAACAATAGCCGATTTGTAAATCTACATCATAGAGCTCGTTACTCTTTTCACTTGGTACTTTAAAGCAATATTCGTTTTGCCATGCAATCATCTCTTTTGAAAGGTATGATGCCTTATGAATTTGTGCTTTAAGTATAAGTCGATTTTTATCACACCGACCGTTAGCAAAATCTCTGAGACGTCTCACCTAGTATTGTTCCATAACCGTTGATGAGAAATCAACGAGAGCAACGATATTGTATGCTTTACATCTTCTAAGAACTATATCTTTGTATAATCGAACACTAATTTCGGAGAAATTATTGATTTGATTTCCATGTGTTCTGGCATCACGGTAACACAGGCACCAACTTTCTCGACGATTCCAGTAATTTGTTACATAAATATTCCAATTTGGGTATTTAGTTGCGACTTCATTAGTAATAGCTTCTTGAAAGGCAGATTCTGCTTTTATATCTGAGGAAGCGATTAATATTTGTTTAAAAAATTGGTACAGTACTGGACGATCTTCTTTAACAATTAAATGATTTTTATCAAGCCACCTCCAAACAGCTTGCCCGATATGGAAAGTACAAAGCAGCAAATTCGCTGTGGGAAATACTTGATTCAGAGCTCTCCTTTCCGCATCGCTATCGTCGGTCATAAAGAGCTTTGGTTCACTTTGTCCACCAAATCCATTATTGCTAATAACTTTTTTAACAAGCTGAAACCCTGATACATAATCTATAAAAGTTTGCGTCTTGGTAATTATAATAGCTAATGGTACAGCTCCTGCAGCACTAACTGTCAACATGAAGGTTATTGTATTATGTTCTGCATCGCAGGAGGCGGTACTGTCCACAAAAACAATATCTCCTGCATTTGATAGGTTATGAGCTCTCTTCATTAAAGGGGTGACAACAACAATAGTGAATGGATCTGCTTGAATCTCTACAGTAATTCCCAATTTTTCATGTTCATCTCGTTTTTCTTTCAGCTTCTAAAAAATACAAATACAAAATGCGGAAGAGCACAATGAAATTCTAAAATGTAATGTATAAACTATACTGCTGTAAACATACCTCCAGGGCACCAACACCATCACGTGGTCCTAAGTGCAGTTTTCTCCAACTGTCGTACCAGTACCTGACTGTACGATATTTTGGATTCAATGATCCTTTAGCCAAATCCGTTTCATCCATTTCAAGCTCTATTTTTGAAACATGATAATTGATAGCTTCTGTGATGCCTAATCCATTATCAAAATATGATTCAAAAATCATTCTCGTATCACGTGAAGCAGGCAATGCACCAAATATATCAGCACTGTCTAGGCTATGGCTGTGGTCGTTATTAATTGTAATAACAGCAGGTAAGTTATTCTGAAAAGCGTCGAAATTATAAAAGGTGTCCTTAATTGATTTGAGCACGTCTTTATTTCCAAGCTGATCCATATATATATTTTTTTTTTAAATTACTATAATTTTGGCTGAAAAATATTTAAAGTTACAGTGTTTTTTAAATTTAATGCAAATTCAAACCAGCTATGCATGTTTCTTAGCATCTAATAAAGCTTTTGACCAACGCTCGAGCCCTTGCAAGCCGTTGGGGGTGAGATATACACATACACCCCTATTTAAAAAAAAAAACATCAAAAAAGTTACACCTTCAAACTCACTGTTTGTTTTTAGCATCTAATGATTCTTCAGACCAAAGAACACACAACCCCTTGCAAGCCGTTGGTGATAAGAATATATCCACCCCTATTTTATTTATTAAAAAAAATACTCAAAAATAGAATTACACCTTCAAATTCGCTACATGTTTAAAGGAAACACACGTAGCGAGTTTAAAGGTGTAACTCTATTTTTATGTTTTTTTATATATTTTTTTGAAAATAGTGGTTGATATCTCTCCCCCAACGGTTTTCACGAAGTTTTCCTATAGTCAGAAGCTTTATTTATTGTTAAGAAATACTCATAGCGAGTTTGAAGGTATAACTCCATTTTTAAGTATTTTTTTACGTTTTTTCCCAAATGCTTGCAAGGGGTTTTGCTATAGTCAGAAGTTTTATTTAATGCTAACAAACACTTATAGCGAGTTTGAGACTGTAGCCCAATTTTTAATTTTTTTTGGATTTCTCACCCCCAACGGCTTGCAAGGCAAAGAGTTGTGCTTTGGTCCGAAGCTTTATTAAATTTTACTTTAAAAAAATTCTACTTTTAAATCTTGTTATTTACCTTTATATGCTCATTTCTTCTTTTAGTCACTTCTGTTATTAATTTAACAACAATGGAAATCTTGGCTTCACATTCCAAATTTTTTGACTTTCGAGTATTACTCGTTTTCTTTCTGTAGGAAGCATGATGACAAACATAATCCTTTCTGAAAAATTGGCCTCGTGTTTACAAACTCATTATGGAAAGAAAAAGCATTTAAAATATAGTGCAAACTGATACATCATTTATTAGCGGCCGCGGTACATATAAAATTACCAAAATATGTGACATAAATATTTAATATTTTTTAATAAGCAATTGAAAAAAAAATGAGTTTCATATCTCAAAAACTAGGCGTTATATCACTATACAGGGTGACTGGTGAGTAGACGTATTCCTTTGGGTAGGTGAAAGTGGGACCTATTTGTTACCGATTAAACATAATTTACCTTTATACTATTCTTGATGGTTTTCGAGATATTTCAGTTTTTTTGATTTTCAGGAAATTCACTCTTTTGCGGGACATATATATAAAATTAATAAAAATGATAGGAGCCTTTTTAAATGTTTCTTTTTAAATTAAAAGCTGATACACCTATACAAATATCAGCAATAAAATTTATATCAAATATTAATGCTACACCTAAATTATTTCATTCCAAACTTAATTTTTCTTATCAAGTTTCTAACTAATGGTTCCTTTATGCCTAAAAATTTCGAAAATTTCGTAGTACCTACATTAAACGTTACAAATTTCTTCATTTTGTTGCCTTTAAAATAAGATACATAATTTTGGAATAAGCTTTTTATTTTATTGTCAAATAGACAATTTTTATTTAATTCACATTCACATTTACAGAATATAAAATTACTTGATTATTTTATTCTTAAAATTTTGTTTTTATATCAATTTTTGTAATAAAATGTTGTTACTGTTGAAATTGGCCTTAATTATGTACATAATATAGTGTTTTTGTACAGTTTTCGACAAACTTAAAGTAGGTAGATACAATTTCCTACAATTTTGTTTTATAGCACCCTAAACTAGGAGTTATATTTCATGCCTTATAATGCGGGTTTATCCAACGTTTAGTTTTAATGTACATTTTATTAAATTTATTACGGAAAAGACAGGACCTATCCTACTAATGAGTTATACTTTTTAAACAAATTTTTTGATATTAGACAGGCATACATAATATCAATGCAATTTTAATAAAACAATTTTTAAACATAAATCCAACCTTAATGAAAATTTCCTATTGTCATATAACACATGTCATAAATGCTTACCTGCACGTAATACGAGTCGATGCTGGTAGAGTACGTCGTATTATCCACTTTGTCGAAGTAAGTTTTGAAAAGTCATTTATCCACCTATTGCACTCTTCCATGGAATTTAACTCACCATAAAGCGTAACGATTTTATTATTTACATCTTTAATGTGATATCTAAATGAATCTGGCAAAGGATATGGTAAAAGTGTTGACATATTGAGCAATACGGCATAAAAAGCTAAACAAAAACCGAGATAAAAACACAGGATATAATAGCACGTGGTAAGCTGACAAATAATGCATAAATGACGATTGACAATACGCACCTCGTTTCAGTCGTTGTTGCCAAATTGTACCTGCGCTCGGTCCAGACCAATCAAAGCAGCGGAAATGATTCTGTTGACCGAGGCGCGGTGCATTGTGCTTAAATGCATCCGGGTCTTTAAACTGACCCAGATCCTTTTTTTGTAAACCAAAAATTACCGTAATTTGTTAGGATTTGACGCTCAACATACTTTTGATCTCTCTGGAAATTACCGATATGCCACTCTAGCCAGTTTGACCCTATGTCAATAAAATTTACCTTTATTTTTTAAACCTTAACATTTAAAGCTAAAATTTAATTATTTATTACTTAATACTCCTCAATTAAATGATAAATATATTTTGTTTTATATTAAATTTAAACTTCTATAGCTCTGGTCAAATCTTGCAGTATAAAAAATAAAGAGCCCTTAAGATACTTTGTATATTCGAGGGCGAAACTTTAGAAAGTAATTTTATTTTGACATCCAATCAGAAGAATCATAATTTTTCTTATTTTTTTAGTATTTAAATTTTCGTAATAATAGTCCTTTATGCCGAAACAATTTGGCTATTGGTTTAAATGACATAAAAAATCATCAGATAAAAAGTTGCGGGGTGTATTTCTACCAAATAAGTCCCTTTTTGCTGGTTTGGTATCTTTATCTCTAAAGACAACTGAGTTTAAGAAAAACCCATAAGAAGCAATATAAAGAAAGACCTATTTGTTCCGTTAAAATAATTATGTTGGGTTTGTTACACAAAAAATACTCCAAAAAGATTCTTTTTATTGTAATAGCAGTGCTTAACTTTTGACAAACCTCTATGTACAATAAATCTGTTACAAGATTTAGGGGCACTATGGTCATAACTGAGGTAAGAAGCAATTGTTCACTGGATACAGAATTTAAAAAAAAAATATTCAGAAAAACTTTTAATTTGTTGAAAACACCATGTACACCAAGAACTAAAAGAAATTTAGAAAATCTTTTTTGGTAGTTGAGCGTAGATTTTAGATTTTAGATAGTTTAGGAAAGAATAATAAAATATCTTAATTTGTAACAGTTATTGTTTAAGAAAGTTTTGAGAAAGTGACAAGGACTTGCAACACTGTATAAGAGATTTGGTGTTCTATATCTAGTGCTAGATAGTGCCGAGAACGTCAACTCAATATCTTATTAAACAAAATGACACTGTTGGGTACTTGATTTATAATGTGGACTGTATGCTTTAAAACTCCTTTTAACGAAAAAATCTGCTTTATTCCAACTATTTTAAACGTAAGAAATACAACCCGTTCCATCATATTTGTTTGCTTGACGACGACTCGACTTCTAACACTGTTGTCATATTTCTAAGTCTTCTGGTTACACTGTTTTCCAATATTTACGTCATAGACACGCACGTTGAAGTAACGTATGCGCCGCAACATGCCGCCGGCCTTGAAATGGTGAAATACATTTCAACAAAATATTTAAAACAATAATTTAACATATTTCGAGAAACAAAGATTTAACACAAGTCTCGTTTTTCACAGAGTAAGTTTTGTCGTATTTATGGTAAGTGGACAGTAAGTCTATGAAGTTATTTAGTTCAAAGGCAAGAGACACAGTTTGTTAAGTGCACGTTTTGTCTCAGTACCGTCACTAAATCGAATTGTCACTACACGTGTAATGTTATCTTCTCCGGGATATAACTTCTGAACACGTGCCGTTTTCCATTTTAAAGGTGGGAGATTGTCTTCCTTTACTAGCACTAAATCACCAACTTTAATTAGTGCCGATGCATTTTGCTTCCATTTTTGGCGTGATTGAAGTTCTGAAATGTATTCTTGACTCCATCATGACCAATATTTCTGAACTACTTGTTGAAGTTTCTTATAGTGATCAAGTCGATTCTCCGGAGTATATATAACACAAGCTTCAGGTATAGAGATTAAAGGTTTGCCAATTAGGAAATGTCCAGGAGTGAGAGGGGAAAAATCTTCGGGATTGGAAGATAGCGGACAAAGTGGTCTTGAATTAATTATGGATTCAATTTGATATAAAATTGTCACGAAGTCTTCGTAATGTAAGTGAGTAGTTCCGATTGTTCTTTTGAGGTGAGATTTAAGGACTTTAACCCCGGCTTCCCACAAACCTCCAAAATTAGGCGCTCTGGGTGGAATATAATGCCAAGATATATTATCCTCCGCTAATTTACTAGAAATTGATTCAGAATGAATTTTAAAAAATCTTTTTATTTCAGTTTCTGCTCCAATAAAATTTGTCCCATTATCGGAAAAAATAGTCGTCGGTTTACCCCTTCTTGCTACAAATCTTTTTAAACACGCTAGAAATGATTTACTTGACAAATCGGTCACCAACTCAAGATGAACTGCCTTTGTTGACATACATACAAAAATACAAACCCATGCCTTTTCTAAAGAAGGTTTTCGCGTTTTTCTATCCTTTAACATAAAAGGACCTGCGTAGTCGCACGATGTATTGACAAAAGGAATGAATTTGTTTACTCTTTCAGATGGCAGATTTCCCATTAAATATTCGCTAACCTTTGGTTTAGCTTTAAAGCAAGTAATGCACTTGTGCGCTATTTGCCTGGCTAAATTTCGCCCAATAAGAAACCCTAATAGAATATAATAATTGCTGAGGGCCGCAATGAAGTAACAAGACATGTTCATTTTTCATAATGAGAGTTGTTACCGGATGTTTATTATGTAAAATAAGTGGATGTTTTTAACTATAAGGAACATTGGCCTTTTGAATTCTGCCACCTACACGAATAACATCATTTACTATAAATGGGTGTAGAGCACTTATTTTACTTGACTGTTTGACACATCCTTTAACCTTTAAATTATTATAATCCTCACTAAATGACTGCATTTGAGAAATTTTTACTAAATTTAAAAGAGAATCCTTTAATTCGCTAACTGTTAAAAAGCTGTTCGTAATACGTTGAGTTTTATTTCTACAATTAAAAATAAAACGTCTACAATATGCTATAATTCGTTGTAATTTTTGCAAAGTCGAGAATTGAGAAAATAAGTTAAAATCGTTGGTATTAATTGCAAGTGCACAAATGCTTCGTTGTTCTGGAATTAAATTTGGATTTAGATCACATGAAAACGTACCTAAATTCCACTGTGACATAATATCAATATTAAACCAATGTGGTCCTTCCCACCATAACTTACTGTTTAATAATTGACTTGCGGTCATACCACGAGATATAAGATCCGCAGGATTGTGCTCGGACTTAACATGAAACCAATTACTTACTTCTGTTGCCGATTGGATAAAACTAACTCGATTGGCAACAAATACTTTCCACCTATCTGGTGGACCGTTGATCCAATGCAATGTTATAGTAGAGTCGCTCCAATAAAAATACCTGTCAAATTTTAAATCAAAACTATTATTAATTGTTTTACCTAACTTTACAGCCAAAACTGCTGCACACAATTCAAGTCGTGGTAAAGTAATACGTTTAACTGGAGCTACTTTCGATTTTGCGCATAATAATTTACAAATATTATCATTTTTTCTACAACGTATATAAGCGCAAGCTCCGTATCTCCTTTCGGATGCGTCGGCAAATATGTGTAATTCTATAAAATCTGGGTTTTCTATAGTACAAAACATGTCTAGGTATTGATATATTCCTAATATTCTTTAAATCATTACAAAATTGTAGCCATTTTTCCCGAAGTAAATTTGGAACTTCTTCATCCCACTATAAATTTTCTTTCCATAATAATTGTAAGATCAATTTGGCAATCATAACAACTGGATCTAGCAACCCTAAAGGATCAAATATTTGACTTGTTATGGAAAGAATTAAGCGCTTTGTTATAGTATTTTGATTGTCAAAATCCCTAATTCGATACTGTATTAAGTCTAAATTTGCATTCCAATACACACCCAATGTTTTATTTTGTTCATTTTCACCCAATTCCAGAATGTTTGCTTCTAATCCTTAAATTAAATTAAATTTACTATACAATTCCGGCTTGTTGCATAACCATTTACGCAACTCCAAACCTGCGCCCGCCAATATTTTAGTAATGTCGTGTTGTAGACTCAAAATTTCACTTTCTGTATTTTTCCCTAACAGAAGATCGTCTACATAAAAGCAGTTTTTGATAGCTTCGGAAGCAATTGGATAGTCTTTTTCATTTTCTAAAGCTAGCTGTTGTAAGCACCTAATAGCCAAATAAGCCGCAGATGCCGTTCCATATGTAACGGTATTTAACTCGAAACATTTTATATTTTGATCAGAATTATCGCGCCAAAATATCCTCTGAAATCGCCTCTCGTTAGGATGTACTAAAACTTGCCGATACATCTTAGAAATGTCAGCAGTTACCACAAATAAATATTTTCTAAAATTTAAAAGAATACTAAATAAGTCTCTTTAAATAGTAGAGCCAAAATTTTGTACGTCGTTTAAAGATAACCCACTATCAGTTTTAGCCGATGCGTCAAAGACTACTCGCAATTTTGTTGTCAAACTATTCTTAATCACCGCGTGATGTGGTAAAAAATATCCATCAGTCATTTTTATTTTTTAGTGTATCGGTTATGTCTGTCATATGACCTAAATTCAAATATTCATGTATAAAATTAGAATATTCTAGTTTAAAATCGTCGTTCCTTGCCATTCGTTTTTCGAAATATTCAAAACGCCGTAATGCAATATCTTTAGAATTGCCAAGTTTTGAGAGATTATCTTTAAATGGTATTCGCACTATAAAACGCCCTGTATCATCCCGTGAAAAAGAATGTTTAAAATGATCCTCACAAAAATCATCACGTTTGGCAACCTCGGTGCAGTCTTCGATTTGCCAGAACTTAATTAAAGTGTCATTAATCAGATCATCGTGATCGTGATCATCGGTTTAAAACGTGGCAAGAAACTATTTCTTTGCTTTCAAACAAGGAATAACTAAACTCTCCGCCTACAATCCATTCTAACTTTGTATTTTGTAAAGTAAGAGAATGACCTACCTTTTTTTGATTTGGCAAAAGAACGTCGTAAAATATGCCAACGCCGCATAAAATATCTACGTCACCTTTAAAGTTAAAATTAGTGTCTGCCAGATGAAAATCTGTAGGTATATTTAACAAATTTGAATCAAAGTTCGAAATCGGAATAGCCTGTGTAATTTTAGGTAGAATTATACACGAAATTTCTTTAGAGAAATTATCTAATCGAGAAGAAATCTTAAAATCCGTTTTAAAATTTGCTAAAGAATTTTTATTTCCTACTCCAAATATTTGAAAATTTGTCGATATCTTTGTTGAGCCGATTTTGTTACAAAAACTTTCAGTAACAAAATTACTTTGTGATCCGGGATCTAATAAAACTCGCGCCTTTATATTATGTCCAAATTTATTCTCTACATTAATTATTGCCGTCGATAATATCCCGTAATTATGTATGATACTATTTGCAGAATGAGCGACAACGCTGTTCTGCGTTGAAACAGTTTTGTTATCATCTTGTTGCCCATCCCTTTCTAACACGCGTGCTGATCCGACTGAGCCCGGTGTTTGCTCCTGCGTCAAAGCGACCAATGGCGGCCCCAGCAGCTGTGCGTTGGAATTGGGCCTATTATAATTGTTTGTCGGCCGGAAATGTGTATGCAGAAGTGTGTTATGTTTTCGTTTACATATTCTGCATGGTTGTTTATTACACTGAGACGAGTCGTGATTGGGATTAAAACAATTTATGCATAACAAAAGTCTTTTTATTTTCATTATTTTTCGTGTTAAAGTTTATTAAAAAGTTCACATTTAAAAATAGAGTGATTAGCTTTACAGTAATAGCAAGTAAACCTTTTACCACCAGCTAAATAAGTTTGAATCCCTCGAGGTGGTCTTCCTCCCTGGTCCTTTGACTTGCTTGATTCAGGTTTTGTCCTGGTAGCCTCTATATTTTCAAGTACCTCACACTTACCTTGTCCATGTCAGTCATGGAAGGTAAATTATTATTTACTTTAAATATCTCCCAATCACGCCTTGTGCGATTATCAAATTTACTAGTTAATAAATAAATCAATAACGTATCCCATTTATCAGTGGGTTCACCTAATATATTTAATGACCTAATATTTCTATTAAAAACATCATATAATTTACGTAACTCTGAACAACATTCTTTTGTCAATACAGGTGCTTCAAATAACGATTTTACATAATTTTGAATAATTAACTTCTTGTTTTCAAATCTCTCTTTTAATGTTGACCATGCCAAGTCATAATTATTAGATGTTACCTGAATTGATTCTATCAACTGGGCGGCTTCACCTTTTAGTGAAGACCGCAAATAACAAAATTTTTGCACCTTGTCAAGTGCCTCATTGTTGTCAACCAACGAGGAAAAGGCATCAGAAAACTCTAGCCAATTTTCAAATGAACCTTTGAATGTTGGCAATTTTAACACTGGCAACTTTGCCGAAGTGGTAAATCGAGGAATATTTAATCTTTCCGAACTATTATCGCTGTCGCGTTCTCTTTCAAAATCTGAAATTATCTTAGAAACTCTAGAAACCAGGCTAAAATAAATCTTTTCAAATGTTTCACGCTCGAGATATTCCTTTTTCTCTGACTCTGTAGACTCTGTATTAGTTTCTAGTAAATATTCTATTTTACACTGAATGTCATCAAAGTGAGAAAAAATTGGTTCAACCTTATTTAACCTAATTTTTAACTCGGTAATTATACTTTCATCCAGATCGCCATTCTGAATGGACGTTAAATGTGTCTGAAACCGCGTTAAAGCTCCTTTAATCTGGCCTCTTTTGATTCTTAAATCTGACAAGTCTGTCATTTTATTTAAAGTTAAAAATAAAGAATGCCAAAAAATATATATAAACTGTCAAAAAATATGAATATGTCAATTCATGCAATAAATTTTGTCAAGCCACCATGTCAGGTAAAATAAAATGGAAAGGACTCACTTTTAGGAGAACGTAACTCCGGTCTGTCTTTTGTATAAAGGGTAAATCTTCTATACGTCAAGGTTGACAGCTGAGGCTAGCTTGGCGTCTTCTAAATTTGGAATTCGGATTTTTTCACTATTTCTCCATTTGTCGCTGGAACTATGCGGCTCGATGGGACCAATATGTTGGGTACTTGATTTATAATGTGGACTGTATGCTTTAAAACTCCTTTTAACGAAAAAATCTGCTTTATTCCAACTATTTTAAACGTAAGAAATACAACCCGTTACATCATATTTGTTTGCTTGACGACGACTCGACTTCTAACACTGTTGTCATATTTCTAAGTCTTCTGGTTACACTGTTTTCCAATATTTACGTCATAGACACGCACGTATGCGCCGCAACAGACACTTTAATTTTGTCCACAAATTTGCATTTTAAAAATCGCCTGTCAAGCGGTTTATGCTATTCTTTACTCTGTGTTAATTGTGTTGAAATGCAGTTAACTGGATCGACTTAATAATTATTTTAAAAACATAATCAACCAGTGCCATGTTTCGCTCTTTTGAGAATTATTATCAATACGTACAAAAATGTATAGATTTTACATACATATTAGAACCAACATAATAGTTTTTATAACATAATAACATAATAAAAATGATAAAAGGGTTATTTTTAAAAATAGATCTAAAATTGTGGCATTGTTTTTGTAACTATATTGACTTGCCTTCTTTAAACTTAATATAAACTGAGCGAAAAAAGCTAAGTACCTTGAAATATAAATAAATTCAAACACTTTGTCAAAATAATAAATTTCCTTTACCCGGAACTTCCTCCGTTATGAATCTTTCCTTTTATCAGGAACAGTGAAGTGTGGCCCAATCTAGTATAGTAACATAGTCATTTAGTAACATATAACTCTTAATTTTTGACCAAAATTTGAAGTCACTCTGATACGCAGTTTTTAAGCTATGTCGTGAACTGTCAGACAAACCGACAGGCGGTCCAATGGAATTGATAAAACGTATTTTTTGTCACTTAGGACGCTAAAACGTAAAGATATGTAAAACCTAAGAAGATGATTTTTTTTTTCGATTATGAATATTATTACGAAATTGTATTGGCGGATTCATGGTTTAAAACTATTTTTTGGGTTTTTCCGCCTTAGAAAATTGAAAAAAATAAAAAATAAAATATAATTACCCTATAAATTGAATAGATAGTCTTGAGTTCTCGGTCCACTACGAAGGTACCCGAGGAACGACACTGAAAAATGCCTAAACATAAGACATATTCTGCTTTTAGTATTTTATTTGTAGGTTTGCTGAAGACGGGGGTAGACTTTCCCTCGAAACGTCCAGAAAACAGGCATTTTTCAGTGTCGTTCCTCGGGTACCTTCGTAGTGGACCCAGAACTCAAGACTATCTATTCAATTTATAGGGTAATTATATTTTATTTTTTATTTTTTTCAATTTTCTAAGGCGGAAAAACCCAAAAAATAGTTTTAAACTATGAATATTATATTTAGCTGCCATTTTGTTCCGTCATCTTGAATTAGTACAATAGTTTTACTAGTTCATCTGTATACCACAATTACTTTTCGCATACAATTTGAAATCAGTCTATTAAGCAGTTTTTTAGGCACAATTTTTAAATATTTTTCTAAACCGCAATTTTGTTCCGCCATCTTGAATTCGTACCAACATTTTTTCACTTGATCCCTTCATAATAGTTGATTTTTGTGCAAAATTTGAGATAAAGTGAATAAGCAGTTTTTAGTAATGATTTCACTAGGCCGCTATTTTGTTTTGCCTTATTGGATTTTTACGAAAATGTGACCAGCTCATCCCCGTATGACTCTTAATTTTTGACCAAAATTTGAATTCAATCGGGTAAGTAGTTTTTTAGCTATGCCGCGAATAGACAGACTGGCAAACAGACCGACGGAATTGAGAACATATTTTTCGTCACCCTGAAACGTAAAGATCTGAAAAAATTTTGGAGGGTGATTTTTTTACGAATACAATACTTCCCTTTTACGAGGGAAGAAAAAAACGACAAACTTTGACCTAAAGTTGCATTAACCAACTCCAATTGTTTTAAAAAAAAATATTTTTGCTTAATAATTTTTGGGTACTAGTAAACAAAAATTAATTAGAAATATCATTTACACTTCTACTTACTAGAGAAATGTGCATTTTTCTTACAGGCAAATGTCAAATTAGTATATAGGCCTTTATAGTTTTCCTACTTTTCTCCCAGAAATTATAAGTTAAACCTTATCGTTTTATTTAAAACTAAATTATTTATTTAGGTCTAGTTTAACCCTCAAACCTAAAGCTTAGAGTCCTACTGCCCTAAACAAATAGTCGGGGAAAAACTGGTGTCTCATCAAGAAAAAAATATACATATACAAGTTGTCCATCACAGTAAAATAGGAAGTTGCTTTATTTATTTTTTAATAGGTACTTAATCTAAATAGGAAAGTGAAAATTAATTCGACAAAATTTTAATTTTAAATTTACAATCTAACATCTGATGAAGCCTTAGTATTTGCGAAATAATTGTGATGTGTTTTTTGTAAAATAAATTAAGTGTTTCCTTAGTTAAAATGAATTTGCATCAAATAACGGTTAGTTTTGTTCAGAATTAATTACTACGAATACTATTACGATAGAGTGATGTGGCTTATCCTCCTAATGGTTTTGAAAGTATCGTTTTCCTTTATTCGCCTGATGAGACTAATTCGGCTTAAAAATATTAAGGGAATATACCAAAGTTCCAAAGACATTGGTTAAAGCAGCAGAAATGAAAAACTAAGAGCAACCTCACTCTTCCGAATTATTCATTTTTTGCTAAATATTGTAGTCCAATAAAACACCTCCTACTTTCAGAAGACGGCAGGGGTGTAGTGCAAGGTGTCCTTTTTTCAAAGAACGGGTAAACTCATGCGTTAAATTGGGCATTATCATGTTTGCAGATGAAAGTCGTTTCTGTCTTTGTAGTATTTGATATTATATATGTAGGCCACCAAATTCTAAGAAAAAAGGGACTGATATTCTTAAGAGTTGCCTGCTTTTTGAAAAGACAATGATCGAACTGACTTGTGAAAGACTTCTGAAAACATCAGGACACGTAAAACTTATACCAATCTTAATCATATTGGTCTTTATATTTAAATGAATATGTATGCAATTGATGATGATGATAATAAGCTTTCTTAATGGGCAAAAATTCTTATTAAAAATCTAAAAACAAACAATATTGATCACTTATAATTACTTTCCTATCACGCTGCACGAGCAAAATATTGTTGCGCGCGTTCTAATTAAACGACGACGTGAGTACCTGATGTGGTTAATTTATTTGTACGTCAGTATTTTAAAATTAGGTTACTTTTTATTAAGTTAATACATATTTATTTACTTATCACTTTTTTTAATTTCTATATCGCCCTGTCTAAAAGTAAATTGAATGATTTAATTAAATTAAATAAAATAACCATATCAAGCCTAAATTATAAAGTAGGCTATGAAAATATTTGATCTAGTTCTTCATCTAACAAATCAAATAATAATAGTGAACTGATGGTTTAATTCAGGACTGTTTACATTCGGTTAGATGAAAAAGCCTTAGGTTGAAAAAAATAAAAGTATCTAGTTTCAATCAACCGATACCTAGATTAAAATCCGGAACCTATAGATTTTTTAAATGTTTATATCTAGATACAATTTGACTAATACATTATTTTTTAAACCAGATCAAAAATCGGGTAAGCACCGACGACCAAGCGGCTTTCGGCACTTGTTAAAGATTGGCATTTGTTTCTATAACAAAAGAAAGTCATCTATTAGCCAAATTTTTTAAAATAAGATACAAACAACTTGTTTCTATTACAACTTTACGCCCTTATGCGATATTTCAGTTATCCTAGACGAAGCTAATGTTTATGACAAATAATCACGCAATTTTAAACAATGTAATAATAATTAGATCACAAAGCTTTTAGAGGTTATTGTAAAGGCCTTTCTATAAATATTAATAATTAAAATAGCAATGGAAAATTATGACATATGATATCACAAACAAAATGAACTATTAACTAATTAATAATTAAATTTAGAAAAATTAAATAAACTAATTAATTACATATCAGTATGTCTACCCTCACGCTCAATGCAAATAATGGTCCTCCTCGAGACAGCTTTAATGGTGTATATAAATGTTTGATTTTATTAAGTGAACTGTATTTTTTGTGACTTGTAATATGAATAACAAGAAACTACTGATTAAACGCCCAATGTACAATAAGTTAAAGGCACTCACATATGGTTCCAGCGATGTTCGTTTTGGACAGGGATCCCTTTTGGTTATTTAGCTCTGTTATGCAGCACCATTAGTTAACCACTTCACACTAACAACATTACACTATTTAGAGTATAAATACGACAATTAATCTCAAATTTTTAACGGCGGTTTCAAAAATGTGATTGTTCTGTCGACGGCCAGGAGTGGTTCTCTCGCCTCTCTTATCAACGTTCTCTTGCGCAGACGTTGTCGTGCCTTTATTGGAAGAACGTTGAGCGTTTTTATGGTGATAAAAGAAATAAATCGGGAAACTGAATGATTGATTAAGTAATCTATAAATTTGCAAAATTTGTAAAAAGAAAAGAAAAACAAAATAAAATCAATCTTAAAAAAATAAAAGAAAAAGTTAATTTCCAAACAAATGGCATTTTTTATAAATTGCGGCTTTATATTCGCACAGCACTCCCGAATCGTATTTTCTAAATGCCGAATATCACTAAACGATCTATGTTTATAAACTTTTTGTTTAAGATATCTCCACACAAAAAAGTCCAATGGGCTTAAATCGGGCGACCTGGGTGGCCAATAATATCCCGCATCACATCCTATTACTTTTCCCCTGGCCATATCATTAATGCACTGCTTGACTTCTGCTGTATGATGTATTGGAGCACCATCATGCTGGTACTATAAGTTGTACCTAGTATTTAGGGCATTTCATCTAAAAGTAGACTAATCTCATTATTTAGGAAATTTCGGTAACTTTCAGCTGTCATGTTTTGTCTAAAAAAACAAGGTCCGATTAACTGATCATTAAACAACCTACACCAAATATTTGTCTTAAAAGAATACAACATTCAACTAAAAAGTGCGGATTTTCTTGAGACCACCATCGACAATTCTGCTAACAATTCCTATTGTTTCCTGAAGGGATAACATTGTATACAACTGCACTGACTTCACAATACTTTAAAATAATTTAATATCTGATAGTTCTATTGTTCGACAATAAACGCGATTTGTGTTTTGTTTTATTTGTTCGTCACAGCCTACTTACTAATATAATAATATAATAATACTATGCGTCTGCATCGTTTTGAGCATTTATTATTAGTAGTATTGTTGTAATGTAGTTAAAAAGCTACTATGTCAAAGTTTATCAGTTTGTAGAAGTATTCATTAGTTAAAAATTAAGGTGCTTATGTTTATTCGAATAATCGGTTCTAATTAGAAGAAAAGAATACATTTGAGTAAAAAAATATCACAAGAAATAAATTATCGCTGGTTATTAATTTTGAAAAGTGCATACCTACTTTTCCAAATAACTTTATTGAAAATTTGTCCAACAAATGTAATTATTTAGTTTTTTTTAATGTCAGGTTTGACAGGTAACATTAAAAGCCGTGGACATCTTATTTTACGTCTGGTTTAAAGCAAAAACTAATATAGTAGTCAAATTTTACCCACAAACCTTTTAAAAAATCCCGTATGTCGTGGATTTTACTGGTGACATAACGTCACGAACACACACAATGTAAAATTTGAGTAAGCAAATCCTCTTTGCTTGATAAATATTGCAAAATAGCAAAAAAAAATTATTGGGTGCTGTTTTTATCCAAATTTTAAAAAATGTTAAAGAATTGATTTTATAGCTATATATACCAAATTTTAGCGCTATCGGTTGACTTAAAATATTTTTCATTTATTTGTTCTAATGTAATGCTTCACCATTTTTACTAAGTTTATTGCCTAAATGTATTTTCTTTATGAATTTTTCATTTTGAACGGCGTTTTTGTAAATGAAAACGTAAATTGATAAAAAAGAAGATGCGTCCAACTTACGGCCAAGTTTATTCACTTTCACAATTTAATGTAAAATATTTTTAATATAAATTTGCTTGTGTATTTTTAATAAAAAGAAAACTGAGAAAACCCTTTTTTTATCTTTACCTCGCCTATTCTAAAAATAAATATAATATTTATATTAAATTAATTGAAATAACTAAATGAATCCTAATTATAAAGTAGTCTATGAAAACAACTGATCAACTTCCTCAGCCATCGATGCTATTAATAATAGTATCTGAATTGAGTAATTCAGGTTTGTTTAGACTTGGTTAGCATAGCATAGTAAAAAGCAATAATTTTAGAAAAAAAATTCTAAAGCATAGATCAATTTAATAAAAATATTTTATTTATTTATTTTTGGAAAGGGCAATATAGGAATAGAAAAAAAAAGTTGTCTCAAGTTTGCTTTTATCTAGACGATATTAAATATATTTTAACTTTATAAATAAATAAAATTTGGACGCATTTTTTTTGACCATTTATGTTTTCATCAACAAAATGCCGTTTAAAGTGAAAGATTATTTAAGAAAATGCATTTGCGCGATGAAATCATGTCTACATTCGGTAATGTGTAAGTGCATCAAATTAAAAAAAAATGTCAACCGAAGCAAATTGTAGTAATAATTATTTAAAAATATGTACACATTTACTCAAGCGTCATCATTCATATTTATACGAATGAAGTCACAATCTAAACAAAAAAATATAAATTCAATTACTATTAACTAATGGCAGTATAAAAGGCAGCAATAAAAGATACAACAAAAATAGTTAACTAAACAGACTGATGTGAAGATTAAATGGCA
This sequence comes from Kuschelorhynchus macadamiae, assembly GCA_030620095.1. Classification (NCBI taxonomy): domain Eukaryota; kingdom Metazoa; phylum Arthropoda; class Insecta; order Coleoptera; family Curculionidae; genus Kuschelorhynchus; species Kuschelorhynchus macadamiae. Next base: position 27,319 of record JAUTXW010005197.1, on the reverse strand, counting down.
CAAAGCTTTATAAAAGCACAAATACGAACAATATAAAAGATAATAATGATGACATCCAAATATCCTTAACATTTACACCCGTATTCACTAAAGAGGTTTAAATTTAGACCAGGTTTAACTTGATAGTTATAGGTTTAAGATGGCATTTTTAACAATTGAACAAATATTTTTTCTAAATGTCACAATCACAAAATGAGAATGACATGAGTGAAACATAACTGGTTAATTAGAAGTTTTAGGTACCATGGCAACTAGACCTGGCCTAACTCTTAAACCTTTTCAGTGAATTTGGGGGTGAAGGCCTTGACTTGAAAAGCCTGCCTTTATTGATGTCTTTGTCTAGCAAGTTCATTTTGGTAATTTAATCTTCAGCATATTTTTTTTACTGTATACATATTCGGAAGACAATAGTTCATAGTTCATCATTTTCTTTTATTATAGATTTATGGAATACTAATCGCTAAAAGAAATACGACGTTTAACAAGCAAGCACGTCTTTGATATTTTCATCGTTTGATGACGCATGGGCAAAACACTGTTCTGCATGAAAATCCTCCCCGCCAAACTAATGTGTTATTTCGATAATTTCTACCTATGTAACCGTTAGATTTACCTGTAAATTGTCGTATCACGAACCAAAATCTAGAGAACATTATCAACATGTTTTTATTGATTCCAAAACAGGTTTTAAGGATTCTCCTGCACGATATATAAGTGGTTATAGTATCCGGGGTGCCACGTTGCCAATACTACGTTTTCCCTAAGTATATGGAAAATATGCACAATCAGGTATCAGTGCATGAGTGTTGTCTGGAAGATGACCCCATCTACAAAGTCTCAACCCCCTAGGGCTTAAAATAACGGTGATACCCATTAAACCCCACGTAATTTTAAATTTAGCTTCTAGTGCTCTCGATACCCGATGTTTCTAGAAAACTCCAGATGTACCAAACGGATATATTTAAGCAGCCATCCGGCCGTCGCGAGTGGGAGGATCAGAATTGGATATACGAGCGAAGTGCAAAGAACTAGCCAATAGTGAAAGAGTTGTAGTGCTGCTATTATTATTTCCGCCGTGTGTAAAGGATGTCGTCGCAATCCTATGTGAACAAACCGAACAGTTTCTGTTATATATGTGGTAAAGTGACACTGAAAACTTAACGAAAGACTTTGAGCCCACCTCTAAGAAAAATCTACGAATTATAATATTTTGGGTGCAAACTTGGCGATCAAGGCAAAACTTAGGCTCCTAAAATTTGCTGCCACACTTGCTCAAGAACCATAAGAGGATGGCTACGGAGTATTCACAAGTCTATGAAGTTTGGAGTATCAATGATTTGGCGGGAACCTCGGAATCATAGTGTAAGTCGGGGAGATATGGCCACCCCAGTATATTCGAACTTCTACTTTAAGCTTTGTTGCGTTATTTCAACTAAGACATACGTGTGTAGAATTGAGTACCATTTATAATTAAATTTTAAGACTCATGAAGTATATATCTTTTAACTATGGACTATAATTAATAAAAAACTTTATTTAATGCAAGTGCCATCTCTCCTCCAGTATACGGAAGAGATGGCTATAGTACTAGTGAAGATTGTTAAAGAATTTATTTAAAGAAAAAAGTTAATACAACCATTTTTAATAGTAATATACGTTAACACACGGCAATATTACTTAGAGAAACAAACAGAGTTTTCTGATTACTTTTTTTATTGAAATCTTCCATGCAGACACTCGACTCATCAGAAAAAGGAAATTTATTTCGCTTTCTCTCTCATTGCTTGAAAATTCATAGGTATTTCCTTGTTTTTGGTTTCTAAATCACCTTTTCAAATGACGTTTTGTCTTTTTTGAGGACAGCCTTACCCTTCTTTGGATTTTTAAGTTTCCATATAATGCCTTCAATTACTTTCGGAGAAGCTAAAATTGAGACTACTTTTTTCGCTCGCTTGCGAAGGGGGGGGGGGGCTTATCTAAATCAGGGCTTAGTAAAATCTTCGATACTGTTTTTGTGAATGGCGATTTAACATCTTCACGTCCTTCTGTCAAGGTACTTATTGATTCCACGTAATTTGTTAACGTCATTCTAAAAAAATAGCACTGTTAACATACACCGATTTCGCTGAAATATACATCTTAGAAGCAGATGTTGTGTTATCTGTGTATTAATTTTTCTTTAGTTTGCCTTTCATCACACATGCGGGTGTCAAAAAGTTTCTTTCGGCATTACAGCATGTAATTACTGTTATGGTCTTTCCCCTCAGGGCTGACGTAGCAGTCCACACATTTCTAGAACCCTTTTCGGCCAAAACTATACCGAGTCTGTTGTTTAACTGGAGTCCTGTTTCATCCATGTTATAGCTGTGTCCAGGCTTATTAAAAAGATTGTTTTCCTCTAGACATTTTGTTAATAAATTAAAGTATTGTTGAAGTTCATTATGGTTCATTGCATGGACTCGGTTACGTGAAATTTCCTCGGATTTCCTTAAATATAGATCATTATTTCGGCGCAAAAATTACTGGACCTAATCATAACCAGCCATTTCTTTTTGTTGGTTGAAAGTATGCTTAACACCCAGTTGAATAGCAAAATGGTATGCAACAGAACTTAAATCGGAAATGATAAGAGCAAATCCTCGGTTTTGCATTTCCTCAATATGTCTGACTAACCTGCGTTCTTGTTTTTGGCTGAATGTACCATAAAACCCAATTTTTCCTTTCACATCATTATTTGTCTTAATACGTCGCTCTAAAGGTTTTCTATAGACGTTATATTCTGCTGATGCATTGCGAATAGATGAACCTGCTCTCACTGCCTCAATAGGACGTCTAAGTTCATCATGTGACTAAGACATTCGTTTGTTAGGTTGCTTTCTTTCATAGTATCTAGGCATCTGTAAATAGGTATAAATATATAAACTTGCTTTACATTGAGGAGAGATGGCCATGACCAAGTTATTCTGATACGGACATGGCTATCACTCCCCATATTACACTAGAAACGAACGTTCAATTTTTGGTTTAGGAACATAGCTTAAGCAAAATCATTTCAGGTTATGATGATCAAAAAAGAATGCTTTTACATTTAAAATTAAAAAAATAACGCCAAGGTTGTGTTAAACAAGAAATTTGAGCTATTATTTAACTAAGGTAATAGTTTTGACCTACCTTGGAAAATTATTTTCTCTTATTTTGTGTGAAAATTGTTAGCAAAATTCGTCACAACTTGTGCAAATCACGTAGAACTACAGAAACTGCGTCCCTATATGCCGGGTAGTTACCTTGCAACGCATTATAAATCAAACCTCGATATAGCCATCTCTCCCCCTATGGCCAACACCGCCACACTTACGTTATTGATGATTGCTAGTTTTGCTTAACAAAGATCCAAAGTAAAACCAAGCATAAAATTAAAACCTAATATCCCCTTAGCCATGAGACTGTATCTCATGACGCTTCTAGCATACCTGTCTCTTCAGTAAAATACGAAATCGAAATCCGATAATGAACTAGATGACTTTGAATCAAAAGCTGGTTTAAGTTGCCTGGAAAAAGACAGTCCCATTTTGTATCTTATTCGTGATATGGATTTTCATAAAATAAAGGCACAGCTCCTTGAATCTCGTTTCCAGCAGTGGAATCTTAAAAAAAGAAGTGAAAATGTCCACGTTTCAGAAAAGAGAGTTTTTGCTGGAAGTATTTTTCTTAATGGCAAATGACTTAGTTTATTATCATGATATTCCGGATTTAATGAACGAACTTGGCCTTTTCTATAAACCTCTCGAGTGGCAACTCTTCGACGACAAGTCTAAATGCAGTTATATTGTTTAATGAAAACGAACAACCATTTGTTTCTGTAGGTCATGCTGTGAATATCATAAATGGAATATCTGTGCCAATCTGAAAGTTGCACTACTCTCAGGACTGCAGATTGGCTACACCAAATCTTGTTGTTTTTTTTTTGTGGGAATCGCACAGCAGAGCTATAAATCAACATTATGTCGGTAAAGAATGGCCGTTACGTGAAAACATTCTGCCTAGTCTGAAAAACGTCCTTAACCCTTAGTAGAGCAGCAGAAAATGTATTTACTTCCTCTGCAACTAGGGCTTATAAATTTCTTTCTTAAAGCCTTAAATAGAGAAGGAAATGCTTTTCTTTATTAGAGAGGGAAATTCGCGCGTATAAGTGAGACGAAACTTAAAGAAGGAATGTTCGTTGGGTCGTAAATGCGTAAAGACAAAAATTTTGAAACTCGACTTTCGAGAAAAGAAAATGGGGCGTGGATTGCCTTCAACAATGTATGTAACAACCTCCTAGATAACAACAATCGGAGAAATTTAGTTGAAGAACCTATCCACTCTTACAAGACGTTAGGTTACAACATGTCACATAAGCTCAATTTTCTTCACACCCATTTGAAATATTTCCCTGACAATTTAGGTGCAGTATCTGACTTTTTCGCCATCCTGTAGTCACCTAGAAATGACTCTATTTATTATTCTAAGATGTTTTTATACTGAAAATACAAAAATATATTCATGTCTTTGTTAAATATAAATAACGCTAATGTAAAATAGCTTTTTGTTTTGTGTTATTTTAATAACCCTAATTTTATACTAGCCGAAATAAAGAATCATAAAATTAGTATTTCCCCCATTAAAATGGAAAAATTATAATTTCATTTTTGTCTCATAAATTTATTTTTATACATTCCACGTGAATATTAATAAGAAAATTTTATGGGTAGCTATAAAGCACAGGGGAATTCTTTTACTGCTTTTTATATAGTATTTTCTTCAACTACTCCTGTCCAACCCAACTGGAAATATTTAGGAGACATATACAAATCGGAATTTGGATACATATACGGGTGCATAAAAAACCGTGGCATGTAAAAGTTTTTTTTTTAATGGAAGTACATTTAACTGCAAATTTGAATTATTCATTAAAATATAAGTTAAATTTGTTAGGTTACATATAACTAATTTATAGGAGTTGTAAAAACAAAATGAATCAGCATTGGGTGGGAACGTGTGAAATTACCCCGTGTTATAAAATATTACTTAATTTTTTTATTGTTAACTTTTTCAGCATAAGAACATAAAGAAAAACACTGAAAAAGGTAATAGTTCTAATTTGCCATGTAACACTTCACACATGTCAAGAAAATTAGAAATTCCTACGATGGTGACTCACACTGATTACGGTAGAATCCCGGTGTTTAATCAAGCCCATTCCAAAAATCTGGTGTCTTATCTTAAATATGCTTCTAAAATGTATTTTGGCCTTACTTCAAAAGAAGTCCGCAAGTTGGCTTATGAGTGGGATTTAAATAACGTGCGGTGACAACAAAGTTCCTGATCTATGGCATAGAAACAAGTATGCAAGAAAAGATTGGCTGATGACGTTTCTAAAAAAAAAAACGAACTTTCTATTCGTTTACCAGAGGTAAGTAGTTTGCAAAGAGCTACAAATTTCAATAAAATAACATTTCGCTGTTTTTTAATAAATTGACAACAGTAAGAGACAAATATAATTTTGATGCCGTACGTATATGAAACCTGGATGAGACAGGAGTGACAGCTGTTTAAAAACTTAGCAAGGTCGTAGCCATAAAGGGAATAAAGCAAGTTGGTGGAATAACATGTTGTGAAAGGGGGCTTCTTGTCACCGTTTGTGTTGCTGTCAGAGCTACAGAAAACTCTATACCACCCCAACTTATATATCCTAGAAAAAAATGTCAAAATCATTTTATGAGAGATGGGCATCCACACACTCAATTATTTTTATAAATTTATGAAACATTTTTTGGCTCATATTCACCGATCTCAACAAAATCCAGTACTTTTACTCCTAGATAACCACGAATCTTACTTGGAAATAAAAATTATTAATATTAATTCGTTAAGAAAAATGGAGTTCTGGCAACAAAGAAGTAAACAGAAATATTTTATTGACGATGATCCAGCTAGTATCACAGATCAGCTATTCTGCCTCCGGAAACCCTCTACCGTCTCCTCAACTGCCCCAACTGACTGAAAATAAATCAATACAATAATTATTCAAAAATAATGAAATCAATATAATTCCAGAGCAGGCAGAAATTTCTCCATAAAATAATCGTGTTTTGAAAAAGTGAAAAGAAATCATAAAGCAAAAAGTCAAAAATGTAAAAAGAAAAGTTATCGAAGAATCTGATGACTCTGACGAAGAACGTTTCTGTTTAGTGGTTATCGAATCTTATCGCCAAATTAAATCAAAAGAAACATAGGCCAAGCGCACACTCTGCAAACTTTCCAAAATGAATGAAGACTGCATAGATGCAAGGTTCTCTTATATTTGTCATCACAGTACAGAAACCTAGTTAAATAATTTTTATATTAGTTCGTTTTATTGCTTTTAATAAAAGTGTATGATATATTCATCGTTCTTTCAGAATTATACAATATCTGGATTTTTAAAATGAAATTAATAAAGAACTAAAAACAGCATGTTACAATATATCTCGCTGGTCGTTAATATTTACCCCAGAAATGGAGCAGGTTGAAACAAAACTTACCGTTAATTCTTAAATAAAAACAAATGTTATTAATAAGTATACCCAGTAAGTAATGATTTAGTATAACGCAAAATTTAAATTATCTTTAAAACTATATTAGGCTTACTTATAACTAATTTTTGAAGTTTTTCAGTAAATAGAGACTTTCAATGTTTTGGTTACTAAATTTCAAAAATTGCAGGTAGCCTTGATAACGCTGCAATATAAGATAATTAGCAACTGAATAACGAACAGCAAATATTATGAATGCGAGAGGCAAGAGGTAGTTTTACATCACAGGCAGAATTAGAAAATACAATATAGCAACAATACGTAAGCCATAAACAACTATAGGTATACCATATATTTGGAGATCCAAAAAATAAAACTAAATTGGAAAACCACGGAGTATATAGCATTCCATGCCAGGACTGTAGAAAGCAGTATATTCTGTTAATAAACTAACAGGCAAATATCAGCAGGGGCAGAAAACAACAACAACAAACTAGCTCGGATATATTAACAATAAATTTCGAAGGGCACAAGGAGCTAGAAATTAGACTAATCACTAAAGCTACCGCCAATATGGAAGACAATAATTATCGATAAACCTAAACCATAAAAAAGTCAAGCTGACAAGTGATTGCGGTCTCAAGTTGACGATCACATCCCGAAACTTAGTAAAAAGACAGCATTAGGATGTTATGCTGTCAGAACAGCATCGCATGAGACTGGATCGAGAGCCGTGAAAATGGTATACCATTTTCTTATTGAGTCACATTTGAAATATGATGTTGCTTTCTGGGGGACTTCAACTAATTACTTCCTAGGACTCGTTTTATCAATCATTTAACTATGCCTCACCATCGTTCAGCCATTTTTCAGAGGTCATTTACATATAATGCCGTTGAAACATATAACTATTTGCTGCAACATAACCTTATCTTACCTAATGTAGCTCAGTTAAAAAACAATTTAAAAATCTTTTATTGACACTTCAAAGTACTTAACTTATAGTCTTTAATGTCAAAATTTTAAATTTCTCCATAATTTGCTATGCAATTACTTGTGAATTATTTTAGATATATTGATTTTTCCTATATTTGTTATGTATAGATTTTATCATCTATTGAAGTTCCCAATTACCTATATTTTCATTTATTCATATACGTATACATTTCTGCATTGCTATTGAGGTCAAGTAGAGAAGCCGACTTGTGCTAGACATCGCCTTATTGTGGTGTCACTTTTTTTTGAATATTATTACACTGTGTATGTAAATATGCATTTCTGTAATATAAAGGCGATTATTTATATATATATATATATATATATATATATATATATATATATATATATATATATATATATATATATATATATATATATATATATATATAAACGGCTTGCAACCAAATGGCCGGCATTACGCCACTTTTTTAATATGCTTACATTGGAACCACTCTGGTAATATATAATGTCCCCTGAAAATTTCATCCAAATAGGTCAAACCATCGCGGAGTAATTGATGTATAAACAAATGTATAGCAAAATGGTCGCCATTTTTAACATTTTTTTAATATGCCTGCTATGAGACCACTACGGCAATATCCTGAATGTCCCCTGAAAATTTCATCCAAAACCATCCCGAAGTAATCGATGTACAAACATAAAAAAAATACATAGGATGTAAGGACAGTCGGTTAATAACGTTTTATTCATACCTAATGTTCATTTTTCCAAAATGTGAAGTAAAATACTAGATTTTCGTGGTCACCCTGTACTCATAAAATTATATAACGGAATAGCAAAAGAGTTATATGTCTGTTACACACCTCAATGCTTTAATTTGAAAAGGTTATTTAAAAAAATATAAATTTAATTATAAAACTTGCTGCTTTTATCGACCTTATACCTGTGTTATTTCTATATTATTATTACAAAAAAAATCGGTAAATTTCTTTACCCGGAACCTCCCTCGTCACGATTTTATTCCACTTGTTACGAACAGTGAAATGTGACCCAATTTAGTTCAGTACATAGTCACAGTATATATGTGTTAAATATGCTGTCTTTTCATTTCTATTTGTTCCAACATATTGCATTCCTACCAATAGTGTACCATTTTCTTTCTAGCTATGCCACACTTGACTTTTGGGCGTAATAAAATAAATTCAATAAGTAGTTTTTAGATTGACACATACCGCCATTTTGCTACATCATGTTGAATTCGTACCAGTTTATCCCATTTTCACATCTAATTTGTCTGCAAAATCAATTGAACAAAATACTTTATTTTGCCGCCATTTTGTTTCGCCATCTTAAATTGAAACCCGTATTATCAGTCTTTACCTAACCTGTTGTACCTCAAATACTTCCCAGATATTAAGTTCCTAACTCGTTTTCGTCAACGATCCTCTTGTCGAGATACTATCACCGAACCTAATGTTCATCCATCCTACTGTGTATCGTGCATCATCGTGTGGTCCTATGACGTGAAGAAAGCTTTATTTGAGCCACAGTACTAAATACGTGTTCATTGTGTTCGTTTTGTTCAATTCAAACATCATCATAATATAACCTCTATTAGAATTGTTTGGTAGGTTAGTTTTTTTACTTACATAATGATGTTTCTTAGATCTAAATCTATATAACAAAAAGGCAGTAAAAACGGAGTTTAACAATTCAGAATTTGAGTTTGTAGCACGTGGTCAAAGTAAACTAGTGACGTCGATTGTGATAGTTTTCGTTCGGTATTTCTACAGGCTATAGAAGGATTGCCCAAACGTTTTCAACGCTTTTACATATCAATTTTCTTATATTTATATTTTTTCAGACTCTGTCCTTCTAAGTATTTACATATTTCTATTAATTGTACTGAAGTATTAATAAATTTTTTCTCCATATTGCAAAAATAGATCCCTAAGAGTTGGAAGACGTTTTTCCAGAGATGGATTTTTGTACAAAACCAGAAAAAAAATTGATATAAGTTAAATATTTTTGCATACATAATTTACAATAATTTTTTGAAGATAACTAACCTCAAAGGCTTCAGTCAGACCTTTATTTTTGATTATACACTAAGCAATTATGTCTGTACCTACTTCTAGTTTTCACATCTGGAAGTAATGGTTCAAGAGCTGTTAACCATTTTTTGGTAGGTATTTGAGGAACCATGAAAATGTGTGTATGATTTCTTTAGTCTGAATACGAAATTGAAGGCTGAAATATTGTGCCAGAACTAATAATAATCACAAAAAACCAATTGTGTTCTCAATCATTACAGAGTTATCTTTAAAACTATAAGAAAAAGAAAGGATATATATCCTAAAATTTACTTGTTCACTAAATTCTTGATACAATGGTGGATTCAAGTTCTACCTATTTTAATTTTAGGTTCTACCACAGAAAAATACTTTCATCAAAAAAAGTTGTATATAATCTTTGTAGGTGTTAGTTTAAAAAGAATATTTTTCATTTTGGGTGGCAGTAGGTTATTAATGTACAGTGATTAAGACATTTAAAGTGAAGTAATTGAGAGTTTAACTCCGTTTTATTTTACCTGTTTTTTAAATGTTCTATATTTTTATTTTTTATTTCTGTAAAACTTACCTTAATTTTTCCCACCGATTTGATTTTTATCTGTGCCTGTTTTAAAGATGATTTATGCTTGTTTATATTTATTCTTAGTAGTTTATAGTCTACTAAAACCAAACGACACCTTGCTAAAGAACTCTCTGTATAAGATCTCACATTTTATATTTAAACCACTGACATCCTATTTATATAAATTAATTAAACAAGTGTTATTATTTATATATTTTTTTTTTAAAATTCAGGTGAAGCCTGGCAAGCACCCCCCTCCTTTTCTACTGGATAGATATAACAGCAGCAGCTTCTAGAAAATTAAAGTTAAGAAAAAAGTGTCGGTCAATCTTAAAAAGCAATGAGCCAAATAAAAGTTTTCAATTCATTGTTCATTTATGTCCTCTAGCTCTGGTTACTTGAGTTTTCAAGCTTAAGGATTTTATTTATGTTTTTCTAATAAAAATATGTGTACAGTGCGAGCAATATGAATATATTTTATACATTTTTCGTAGTCTGGTGTATTATTTCCCCTGTAAAAGAAAAACATTTATCAAGTACCATACCTACAATGCATTTAAAATGTCTGCTAACCAAACATACAAAGTTTTAATAAAGTAGGACAATTTATTGGTCAATTCCAATATAGAGTATATTCACGTACCTACCACTAAGAAAATAAGTAACGTCTTCAAAAAAAGTTTATTGAAAATATAAAATAAATTCTTTTTATTTTGAAGCAAAAGTAATTTTTAAATATGAACATTACTTTCCTTAACTGTATTTTATTAACACTAACTGATTTTTTTTGTTACCGATTTAAAACAAAACTAAATTTAATACACTAATTATATTTCAATAACATAGAGAATAAAAACTGCAGAAGTATTTCCTAGTATTTATGTGGAAATTATACAACAGAAGCCTTGTATAGGAGGCAATGTAGTACCTAATTTTCAGGGCATTTCACTCATTTGAGGAATACTTTTTAAAACATTACAATCAGTAAAATAAAACTCAATTTCTTTAGTAAAACGCTTTATTCTCTCATAAAATGTATGTTTCCCTTTAAACCTAAAATATTAATTACAAAAAATATAAATATATATATGTATATATATATATATATATATATATATATATATATATATATATATATATATATATACATGACAGTTATCAATGATATGACAAAAATAAACTATAAAGAAAAAATCTAAAACATTCTACATACTAAAATACTCAAACACTGCACTTTACAGCCCATGTTAATAGACTTTATATTATTATAGTATCTTGTGTTACATTTGTTATTCTATTTTTAAAACCAGACAGTGTGCAGCCATATTTTACTATGATGATCTAGTACACGAAGAGTTTTATTGATAGGTGCTTGCCTACCATACCTTGTAGCATCGAAAGACAGCAAAAAGTTTAAAGTAATGAAGATTACATTTAGGGACATTAAAACCAATCCTAGAAAGTAACTGTAGACAACCACTTATACATAGCAAGGTCAAAGTAATCATCTTCTCTCAAAAGTGCTCAATCCAAGTCTAACAAGCATGTCCACTCTATGATACTCCTGAAAGTTGACCCCACACCTAAAAGCCGCAAAGCATAGAAGTTTAATTTCTATTGATATTCTCGATCATGTTTATGTTGATAGGGTATTGAGGATACTAGACCACTGTAGCATATTCCAGAATTAATCTTACCAGAGAAGTATAGAAAGTTTTGGGAATATTCAGTGGAAGTTCAGAAGTATTGAAAGTGATAAGCCCAAGCATTTTAGGAACTTTCCAAGCTTATATTGGAAATATACTGAAAGAAGCTCAATTTCTTATGAACCACACTCCAAGGTCCTTCACTAATTCAGAGAAATTGAGGTTGAGACTGTGTAGCTTGTAATTTGAGACAAACTTCTTTATACCCCCTACGAAATCAGATAAAGCAGCATTTTCCTATGTAGAGTTTTAAGTTATTTGTATGCGACCAGTTCCACAGAGCATAAAATCATTCTGGAGCAACAAAATGTTATCAATATCCTGGATTCTTTTATACAGTTTTCAATCGTCCCCAACAATAATCACCGTGGAAGGTTTTATGATCATTATTGTCATTCACAAATAATGTAAGCACTATCGGAGCAGCAGTTATTCTATAAAAACACAGTATTAGGAAAACTATTATAGTTACGCTTGTGTTTGATGAACCTATCTAACACCAAGCTGTAATGAGGATTCAGTTTCCCAAATATATACAGAATAAAACATATCATGCTCCTCCCTACGCAATGACCTAATGTTTGCAAATGATTCATAATCCCAGTGGAATCGAGATGACATATACTTTCTGTGCACTCTCTTTTTCTTACAGATAAGATGTCTCAATGTAGGACTAAACTGTCTCAAAAATGAAGAACTTTTAATGTGTATTTAGGGAATGACCAGTTTATACCCACCTAGATTATCTGACTCAGTCTTTCTGCAGCCAAGCTCGTACTCAAACTCTAAAACATTTTGCTCAATCAATATTCACTAAATAATTATTTATCATTACTGAAGTCTCAATAGAATTCGTCACATCATAATTCGTTTAAATAATTAACAAAACATGCTCAATGGTGCATATTATTTAGTAAGAAATTATTTGAAGCAAGATATACATCAATACTTGCTACATTGGAAAACAGTAAAAAGGAAATGCACTTCAAGCCGGGACCTGGGTAATCCTCACAACATTGCACTGCTGTCTGATAGTTCTTTAGTTATTAGGCCAGATTGCATTTGGGAGATTAAAAATAAAAACATGGTATGGATGTTTATCATAATCATACTTATCCTATCCCGAATTAGGTGAAATGTAATTTAAATATAAAATAACGATTACAAAAAAATGGTATAGGATACCCCTGAAAAGTAAGTTATGATATCAATCCATTTCCGATACCTATTATGCCTACAAAATAAAAATTAGTATAATTCCACTTTTTTGAGAATTTCTTGTACAAAAATAATCGAAAATAAAGGAAATATTCTTAAGAAATACACAATCAATAATTGTAGCAATAAATACGATCAGTAATTAGTAATTACTAATTAGGTAGGTCATGTTTATATTGGTAAAAACAACTTCTCTGAAAAATTCGCCACCTTATTTATATTCTACACGTCAGCACATTTGATTGTCCATAAATCCATCTCATCTTCTATTCTTGTCAGACAAAGCTTCATTCGGGACAGAGGAACATTAGGACAAATCCGAAAATACCCTCTTGTCATGTTAAAGTGGTGTATTATTTGGGGTCATAGATTTTATATCCTACATGAAACCCATATTATCAGTCTTTACCCTACTTCGTTGATCTACAGATATTTCTTAACCTCAAATAATACACCACTCTAACAACAAGAAGATCGTAAACGAAAACCATTTAGAAACTTAATATCTGGGAAATATCTGCGAACCAACGGAGTAGGTAATCACTGACAATATAGGTTTTATGCAAGATATAAAATCTATGTGTCCTGTGAAAATTTTTGTTTTTTCTTACTGGATCCTAACCCCAAATAATACACCACTTTAACACAAAAAGAAAAGGATAGTTAACGAAAACCATTTAGAAATTTAATATCTGGAAAATATTTGCGGACCAACGTAATAGACAAAGACTGATAATATGGGTTTCATGCAGGATATAGAATTTATATGTGTCCTGGGGATGCAACGATAAGGTTGCGGAACGTCGACATCTTAAAAAAGTCTTTTGTTTCTTTACTGTACCCTAACCCCAAATCATACACCACTTTAACATAACAGCAAGACGATAGTTAACGAAAACCGTAGAAACATATAATCTGGGAAATATCTGCGGACCAACGAGGTAGATAAAGATTGATAATATGGGGTTCATACAGGATATAGAAACTATATGTGTCCTGAGGATGTTACAATAAAGTGCGAAACGTCGACTATTGAAAAATAGACTTTTGTTTTTTTTACTGGACCCTAACCCCAAATTACACCACTGTAACATGACAACAAGAGGTTTGTTAACGAAAACCATTTAGAAACTTAATATCCAGGAAATATCTGCGGACCAACGGAGTAGGTAAAGACTGATAATATAAGTTTCATGCAGGATAAATGATCTATATGGGTGTCCAGAGGATGCACAAGTTCCGAAACGTCGGACTTTACTGGATCTTGACACCAAATAATACACCATTCTAACAAATTTTTTTTAACAGTGTTCTGGATTGGATTTTTGCCAAAATATTACCAGGTCATCCCCATATGACTCTTAACTTTTGGTCAAAATATGAAGTCAATCGGGTGAATATTATTTAAGCTATGTCGCGAATTGACAGACAGACCGACAGACGGACTGACGGAATTGAAAAAGCATGTCTTTTGGCATCTAGGGACGCTAAAACGTGAAGATATGTAAAACCTGATTGTTGATTTTTTTCACGATACAAAAATTTTATTTGGCCGCAATTTTGTTCCGCGATCTTGAATTAGTAATACACTTTTACTAGTTGAGCCCTATAACACAATTAGTTATGGCACATGCTTTGAAATCATTAAGTAGTTTTTTGTTTTGTTCCGCCATCTTGGATTCCACCAAAATTTTACCAGTTGATTCCAACATAATACATGATGTTTATGCAAAACTTGAAATAAATTCAACAAGTAGCTTTTTCATAATATTTTTTTTTAACATTTCACTATGCCGCCATTTTGTTTTTGCCATACTCGATTTTTACCAATTTATTTCTAGATCATCCTCATATGAATCTTAATTTTTTGTCAAAATTTCGATCGTCGTTAGTTTCTAAGCTATGCCGCGAATTGACAGACACACAGACAGACCGACAGACGGGCCGAAAGAATTGATGCAACATATTTTTTGGCATCTAGGAGCGCTAAAACGTGAAGATATGTAAAACCTGAGAGGGTGATTTTTTTCATGATTACAAAAATTTTATTTGGCCACCATTTTGTTGCGCCATCTTAAATTAGTACCACAGTTTTGACCCATACAAATCATTTCATTAAGCAGTTTTTCAGGCTGAAATTTTAAATATTTTATTAAGCCGCTATTTTGTTCCGCCAATGTTACCAGTTGGTTCCAACATAATACTTGATGTTTTTGCAAACTTTCAGATACATCGGATGAGTAGTTTTTCATTAATATCTTTTTCAACATTTCATTAGTCCGCCCTTTTGTTTTGCCATATTGGATTTTTACCAAAATTTACCAGGCCATCCCCATATGACCCTTAATTTTTGACAAAAATTTGAAGTCAATCGGGTAAGTGGTCTTTAAGCTATGCCGCGAACTGGTAGACCGACAAACAGACAGAAAGACCAACAGACGTACCGACGGAGTTCATAAACATTTTTTTTGGCATCTAACAACGCTAAATCGTAAAAGTATGTAAAAGTAAGAGGGTAACTTTTTCACGATTACAAACATTTTATTTGGCCGCCATTTTCTTCGGGCATCTTGAATTAGTACCACTATTTTATTAGTTGATCCCTATACCACAATTAGTTATGGCACACAACTTGAAATCAAACCATTAAGCAGTTTTTCAGGCTGAATTTTTAAATATTTTATTAAGCCGCCATTTTATTCCGCCATCTTGGATTCGTACCAAAATGTTACCAGTTGATTTCAACATAATACTTGATGTTTTTGATAAATTGGATGAGTACTTTTTTAATAATAATTTTCTTAACATTTCACTACGCCGCCATTTTGTTTCGCAATATTGGATTTTTACCAAAATGTTACTAGGTCATCCCCATATGATTATTTTTGCCGAATGGGTATCATGCAGGATATAAAATGTGTCCTGAGAATGCAACAATAAAGTTGCGAAACGTCGACAATTTAATAAAAAACTTTTATTTTTTTTCTCGTTAATAACACCTAATACTAAACCACTCTAACATAAAAACAAGACGATCGTTAACAAAAACCATTTAGAAACCTAATACCTGGGAAATATCTGCGGACAAACGTAGTAGGTAAAAAGTAATAATATGGGTTTCATGCTGATTTGTCTTTTTTACTGGATCCTAACCCCAAATAATACCTGAACATAAAAACTAACCTGAAATCCTAACCCCAAATAATACCTGAACATAAAAACAAAAGGATCGTTAACGAAAACCATTTAGAAAGTTAATATCTGCTTGATATAGCATCTATATGTGTCCTGTAACCTAACTCCAAATAATACACCAATCTAACATAACAACAAAAGGACTGTTAACGAAAACCATTTAGAAATTTAATATCTGGGTAATATATGCGGAACAACGGAGTAAAAGTACTGATAATATGGGTTTCATGCAGGAATATTTATTATACCGCCATTTTGTTCCGCCGTCTTGGATTCGTACCATAATTTTACTAGTTGATTCCAACATAATACTTGATATTTATGCAAAATTTGAAATACATTGGATAAGCAGGTTTTTCATAATAATTTTTTTAACATTTCACTACGCCGCCATTTTGTTTCGCCATTTTGGATTTTTATCAAAATATTACCAGGTCATACCCATATGACCCTTAATTTTTTATTAAAATTTGAAGTCAATCGGATAAGTAGTCTTTAAGCTATGCCGCGAACTGATAGATGTGATGACCAATAGACGGACCGATGGAATTGTTAAAACATATTTTTTTGGCATCTAGGGACGCTAAAATGTAAAGACGTGTAAAACCTGAGAGGGTGATTTTTTTCACGATTACATGCTTATTATTTGGCCGCCATTTTGTTCGGCCACCTTAAATTAGTACCAGATTTTTCCTAGTTGATCCCTATACTACAATTAGTTATGACACACAATTTGAAATCAAGCCACCAGGCAAGCTGAATTTTCAAATATTTTATTAAGCCGCCATTTTGTCCCGCCATCTTGGATTCGTACCAAAATTTTACCAGGTCATCCCCATATGACCCTTCATTTTTGTTTCGCGATATTGGATTTTTACCAAAATGTTACCAGGTCATCCCCATATGACCCTTCATTTTTGACCAAAATTTGAAGTTAATCGAATAAGTAGTTGAGTTGAGAAAACATCTCGGAGAGTGATTTTTTCACGATTACAATACTTCCCTTTTACTAGAGAAGGAAAAATACATACATGTCGAATTGAGAAGTTCCTCCTTTTTTGAAGTCGGTTAAAAAAAACAGTTTTTTAAAATTTGTGTGATTTACTATTACATAACAGTAATTAGTTACTTAGCTGTCGAGAAAAATTGCAGTTTTAGAATAAATGTTTTCTTAATTTTATTACGATATTGATATTGACAAAATACTACGACTTTTATAGTATTTTAAGGCGATTAATAAGTCCTGAAAGATCCATGATTTTTTTTGGTGGTTTGATTCGATGTACGGAAAGGGATGAGTAGCGCTATTTAAGATATTGCATGAGCATTTAGATAAAGCGTTTCTCATTTTAATACAATGCATAGATTTTCTTTGCTTCTATTAACATGAACATTGAGGAAATAAAATATTTCGGCAGCATTATCTCCTCACAACGCTTCACAGATTTTATATCAGATAAAGAAGTAAAAACACACTAAATCATGGACGTAATTCTGCTTTCTATTTCGTTTACGACCTGTTTTACGAAAGATGCGGCAGATACGAATAGTACGTTTCCGGCTAAGACTCTGCTCAGTTTTATGGGACAACTGCCATTATATGTACGGCTACAAAGAAATACAGGCAGCTTTTGTATAAAATTCTGTTTAGAAAGGCTTTAAAGTTTTATTTTCCATCATTTTTTTAAAGTCATATTTAAGGTAAAACGTTGTTTTTAGGTAACTAAATAAAGCGTGGTTCGAAATGTTTTTAAGAGTTAATTATTTACCTTTTTTCTTTTAATAAAATTTGTTCTCTGCCAAAGAATGTACTTTAATAAAAGCGGTCTAACCAAAAAGCAATTTAGCAAAAACAAAACTTTTTTTCCGTAAAAACTAGGTAATACATTTCTCTTTATACTGATTTTTAAATTACAAGGATTTTGAAAGAAATCATTTAGTGACGAAAACACAGGAATTTTATTTTAATCTATCTTGGAATTGGTTATTTACTCATATTTTTTAAGTCGAGAACAAAAACATTTTGTAATTATTCTTACTCCTGATCTAAAAATTCCCATGAATATTAAATTAATTAAAGGCATAAGAAAGGAACCAAAGAAACTCGAAAATGGTTTACCAAAGAATTATTGACATTTATTATATTAAAAAAGTAACAAGAAGGAAGGAAAGATAGAGAAGATAGGACAGACAAAATAAGGCAATAAGCCTCAAAACAAAATAAATAACAAAAATAAACGTAATAATAGTAATGGAGTCATTAGGGCGACTACGGTATATATTTGCTCAGACATCAAGTTTTCGTGGTCTTTTCAAACATTAAAAAACAGAACCCTAAAGATATACAAAATTCTTGGTATAAGAGGTAATAAGCCCTACCTAAAAAAATTAATTTTAATAAACAAAACAAATAAAACGCTAGAATTCTCTGGGTATAATTTATGGTTTAAAGAATATGTTTAAAGAGACAAATATGGGCAATACTATGTTTCTAAATAAACGAGTATGGTTTACTGCAAATATGTGTTATATACACAATCATGTTCTTATATACAGGTTACTGCAAAAATCGCGGTCTCGGGTTTGTTAAATATTACCTGCCAGCAGTCGCGGCTCTTCCATAGGGTCATTTGGTCAATGACCCCCCAAAAATATTTCAGAAAATAAATTATTCGTTTCACCGTCCCTCCTAATAGTTGTAATAAAACGCGAACCTTGGGAAAAATACGCTACACTATTAGCCGCACGCGGCGGTTCGAATGGTCTCGTTGCGTTCCTTAGGCATAATAAAATACGCTATACTAAGCTAGGCTGGGCAGTCCGAATTGCCGATTAGATGATTGTTGATTACCTTAAAGCTTGACGAAAGTACCCGTAGATTTCCCAGCTACCCAACGGCAGCCGAACGTTATAGCAAATGGAAATGTGAAATAGCGATTTGGGTCATCAGCCGGTCTCTTCTCATAATTTGATCGATCTGTCGCGGCATCGCGTCGGCA
Source organism: Kuschelorhynchus macadamiae (assembly GCA_030620095.1). NCBI lineage: Eukaryota > Metazoa > Arthropoda > Insecta > Coleoptera > Curculionidae > Kuschelorhynchus > Kuschelorhynchus macadamiae. Next base: position 8,053 of record JAUTXW010005197.1, on the reverse strand, counting down.
TGCGGAAGTTCAATTGTTCAATTGCCTATTACATGAGGTCGCGCGGTCGATATTCTAACTCGATATTGTTTCGGGCGTTTTTAATCGATGAAAACTGATTTATATATTGTTTTTTGTAATATATATTTTTTTATTGTTATGATCCCTGTGTGAGTTGGAAATATACAGGAAATATAATGTTAGTAGTGACTAGAGCAAAAAAATAAACAACTAAAAAGTGCTTACGAACTTAATTTTGCAAAAATAACCAATTTCAAGGTGGTCTATGTTTAAGTTGTAAATGTAGATGAAATAAAATGTCAAAATTAATCAACTATAGAGTGCTAACGAACTTAATTTTGAGAAAATAACCGAATTCAAGGTAATTGGTCGCAATTTGCCAGAACTTAGTGTTGACGAACTAGTAAAGATAAAAATAAAGAGGTTCATCGAAACTTTCGCAGAAGTATGTACGATTTAGCTAACTGGATATGTGGTTGTGAAGTCTCTAACTCATTTTACTGTTATGTTTGCTTGATGTTTTCTAAGGACTCGTCGGACTCGTTATGGTGCAAAACCGTTGTTAAAGACTTAAAACACTTAAAAGAAAAAATAAAAAACATGCGTTTTCTGCAGATCACATGAAATGTTCCCTTAGAGATTTTAACGAAAATTTATCCAAAAATCATTATATTTTAAACAAAATTATAGATTGTGTAAAATTTTGTGGGGCATTCGAGCTGGCACTGGTCGTGATGAAAACGGCTTTGTCTGAAAATCCAGGGGTTTTTCGAGGGCTTATACATTTTGTTGAGGAGTTGGGCCAAGATAGACTATCTGCTTTAGCAATGTTAAGTATCGAGAAATCGTTTATAAAAGGAATGTGCCTGCAATTTTAACGACCGTGTCATTCAACATTTTTCCAATTCTAAAGAACGAAGAGTAGACCTGAACTTCAAGAGAATTTAAATCTCAATTTAAAGATAAGATATTTATTTTCATCTTAAGTATGCCTATTTTTAAATTTGTTATTGACCTCCCAATATAATTTACCACGAGCCGCCACTGCCTGCCAATATATGTTTTAATATTTCAATTGCTACAAAAAACTTTTAGGTTTGGAATATTTAGATTAAATTCATGTGGTATATAGAAAAATTACTTTCCAACATCGATTATAAAACGTATTTAGTTATTTATTTAAATCTTTCAAAATGTTATTTTTGCTGATGAGGCCAAATTTTCTGAAATTCTAATATAAACATTCAAAATAATCATCAGTTGAGTGAAAAAGACTGGCATGCCGTATGTGCTATCCATTTCCAACATTAAATTTCATTAAAACGGTTGGGTATGATGTTTAATAATTTCTTTGTAAGCCTTTTCGAATCTTGTAAAGTGAATGTGGATATCAATATGAGTTACATAATTCAGACCATTTTTTCTTGATATACAAAAAACCCTGAAAATTGCATTAAGAGAGAATAGTCATAATTTTAAATTCAACTTGTATATTCTAGGTATATTCAATAACTATGTAGTTCTGTAGTAGCCTCGATTACCTACCTTAACCACGAAGTTTATTGCTTGCCTCTGTAAACCAAATATTTAGATTTGGGAGCATCTCCAAGTCAAGTGAGCACAGCTAATTTTAAACTTTATAAACGCGAATTATAAAGAGCCAATTGCTAATTAATACAAGACATAGAGTAATAGCTCGTTTAACAATGATGAAACAAGAATTGAGTTGATGTAATTAAACATCTTGGGTTTATTTTAGATAGTCAGCTGCGTTTAACGTAATACAAATATGTCGATAAGAACTTTAAATATTCTCTCTCTGGAATGAGAGTCATATTAAAATATAACCGATACAATTATTTAATTGTCGTGTAACAATGGAGATTGACACTGAATTTAAACATAAATACATAAAAATCACATTTGAAATTTAAATATAAATACATAAAAATCACATTTGAAATGTATATATATATATATATATATATATATATATATATATATATATATATATATATATATATATATATATATATATATATATATATATATATATATATATATATATATATATATATATATATATATATATATATATATATATATATATATATATATATATATATATATATATATATATATATATATATATATATATATATATATATATATATATATATATATATATATATATATATATATATATATATATATATATATATATATATATATATATATATATATATATGAATATATAGATATAGATATATATATATATATATATATATTCTAATTTTGTTTTTCTTGGGTATTTGTGGCTTAAGAGAAAAGATGAAATGGCATATATTTATTTTTCGTAATGTTGATGTTGCTCTCTTTCTATTTATTAAACGTTTCAACCATGCAAGCTTGGTCTTCAACAGTAATTTTTTTTGATCTGTAACAGTAGAGAAATACAGCTAAAAATCTTTTTTCTAGGTAGGTATTAACACTATTAAGAAATAATTATGTTGCTAGAGGTTTTAAACATTTTATATCTGAAAAAATTATTAAGATATATATATATATATATATATATATATATATATATATATATATAGGATATACCATTTGTTTTGTAGTTTTCAGACATCTAATCAAACAGGTCATAACCCACCCTGTAATGGTTTTTTTTTTGGAGGAGACAGAACATTCAGACTCAACCACTTTGGATGCGGATAAACAAATCACCAATAAAATTGTTTTCTCAATTTCATCTGTCTGTGGGCGACATAGCTAAAAAACTACTTATCCGATTGACCCCAAATTTTGCCCAAAAATCAAGGGTCATATGGGGATGAGCTGTTAACATTTTGGTAAAACTTTAATATTGCAAAACCTAACGAAATGTTAAAAAATTACTAAAATACAACTTTTCTAATTTACCTGAAATTTTGCACAACAAACAAGTATTACATAGAGTCCAACTGGTAAAATTTTGGAACGAATCCAAGTTCGCCAGACAAATTGGCTGCTTAATAAAATATTTAAAATATCAGCCTGAAAAAACTACTTATTAGATTGATTTCAAGTTCTGTGCAAAAATTAAGTGTGATATAGAGATGAACTGGTAAAATTGTGATACAAATTCAAAATTGAGGAACAAAATTGTGGGCAAATAAAATGTTGGTAACCTTGAAAAAATCACCCTCCCAAGTTTTACATATCTTCACGTTTTAGAGTCTCTAGATGCCTAAACACATGTTCTCAGTTCCATCGGTCTGTCAGTTTGCCGTATAGCTAAAAAACTACTTATCCGATTGATTGACGAAATTTTGATTAGATTAGGTAAAAATCCAAAATGGCGGAAGAAAATGGCAGTCTGATAAAATGATTAAAAAAACTAATTATCCAAATTTTGCACCAGCATCAAATTTTACGAAGAAATGAACTGATAAAATTTTACTATGAATCCAAGATAGTGGCCTAATAAAATATTTCAAAAATCAACGTAAAAAATCTCCTTATTCAATTGACTTTTTCACAAAAACTAAATGTGATATGGGGTCTTAAAAAACCGATGTAAAAACTATTTATTCAATTTATAAGTTATACCCAAAAATCAAGTCCGGCATAGGTAGAATCTGGTAAAATATTCTACGAATTTAATAAATTAAAATGGCGCCCAATAACAATGTTTGAAAAGAAAGTATATGAATATCTGTAACCAAATGACTACGAGCAGAAATAAATTTGGTCAGACTTCACTGTTCATAATTACAGGAATTCATAACAAGGGAAGTTCCGGGTGAAGAAGACTTACCGTTTTTTTGTTATTACTGTCAAAGTAAATTGTAAAATACAGCGAAACCATTCCCAAACAATTGAAGGTAATATAATAATTAACTATTAAGAAAGTCTTTCCAAAGAAAACATTTCATTTCATCTTTACGAATAAAAAGGAAAATTTCGTTAAACATTCAGAACATGTATTTAAATCTATTCACAGGAGCATTATATTCAGATAAATTATGTTCTCTGTGCTTTTGCTTTCCTTATTAAAATCCTGATTCTACGAATAACATTAAAACTAAAAGTATTTCCTCTCTTATCGCAAAAATGAATTCACTCATTCGTGATTTTGACAGCAGCACCATGTTTCAGAAAACATATAAAATTGGCAAAATTATGTAGGGACCTAATCAACTTAAAATGTTTTTTCAAATATAGTACTTCCTCGTATATGTACGCTAATGATATTTACAATTTAAAGTTCAGAGCTATGAGTGCATTTAGTTACTTTTTTCCAAAATGTACTAACGGATCAGTAGTTTTTAAGCCATGTTTAGAAGGCAGACAGACAGACCGACGACCTGCAAGAACCTCAGATTTTTTCACGATTAAAAATATATATTAATATATTTTAATAGCATGAGGTAAAAACAAAATCAATTATTGTTCTCATGATTATATAATAAGCTACAACTATATTAACTCGTAACTTTTAAGCATACGTTCATATCGTATTTATATACTTCAAACGTCAATACTTTATTTATGTAAACATACCATCTCATTTTTGAAAATAACGACAATTTCCGGAAAATGTCTTTTTGACCCAAGGTCTTGAACCCCTTTATATAAAAATATCAAGAGCCCGAAAACATAAAAATATGAAAATAAATGGTGGGATGAGTCCTTCACGGCTACAATTTATTTAAATCAAATATATAATACTAAAATACAATTTAGCTAAAATAGAGTCTCATTGTTTCTTAAATAGATTTATTGCTGTATATGTATATTAAATTATTCGGTCGCTATTTTATTGATTTTGCCCGCAAAACAATTTTATAATATTTAATTAATTAGAAAATATGCTGAATTTTATATTTAACCAATTTAGTCAGATTTATTAAATGAAAAATTAAATAAATAATTCACATGAGCAATTATGAATTTAGTGTTATTATATATTTGTTACGCAGATATAAATAAAAAATATATACTTGTCACATACATTTCTAATTAAAATAGTACCAAACAAGGTAATAAAATTTAAATGACATTCATATTTTATATCCAGCCATATATTTTAAATCCGGTTATTTCATTTCCAGTTTAATAAATTAAAACCAAATTTAAAAAATTGAATATAAACCGATTTGCAGTGTGAAATTTTGAGTATTTTACTAGTAAAATAAAAAGTATTGTCTATTATCATGGGAATGGTACGAAGGCTTCCATGCTTTTGGTCAATTTAAAAAATTGGCTTTTGACGTTTCGGCTTCGATAACACAACACATCTTTAGGAATCTTCATTGTAAGTTTCAAGTTTCTTGTTGGCTTTTGTACTTGCTTATTAAACCGTACCCCAGTCTTAAGATATGTTTTCACGGAAACAGCAATTTTAATATTATTTTTCCATATGTATGCATATTTAAAACGATTTTTTAGTTTTCAGTTTCAGCAGACTAAATGCTGCTGCTGCTTTGGTTGTTGGCTCGTAAACTTGTACATTTACCCATATTTTAATTGTTCGTGGATGTTCGGGACTGTTCGGGTAACGTGACCCTGCCCGAACATCCGATTGTTACAGATGATACACTTTTTGTTCCGACAAGTACATATAGGGCGAGTGGAAGGGTGCGCGGCAAGGGGGATAAGAATCACCCTTAAAGGATGGGGGAAGGAATTTACGTCTGGGGAATGTCAACCAGACAGGCCCTACAGTTTATCGAGGAGTCCGAATCTCGGCCATCCCCTCCACCTGAGAGGGTATGCGATGGCGGGGAGTGTGAATTTACCCACAAACTACCACGGGAACATGCGGTTCCCCCGGCCTGGTTACCGGCGTGAATGGCAGCGTGGGCAGTGAAATTCATTTTACACTCTTCCCTGTTAGATTTTTAACCACTAATATTAGCTGTAGACTTGAAAAATCAGGCACCCACCTAGGTTACGAACCCAGGACCTGCGACATCAACTCCAGTGTAAACCTAAAGCTTTACGCACTCGGCCACCGGCTCGTCATAGCAGACTAAATGGTTTACTTATTTTTAATACTTTGTTAAGGATATTTACGTCTAGTGGATATGAAACATCTAGTTTCTCCTACATACAATTCACCCAGGAATATTAAAGCTGGCGCAATGGGGCAGCATGTGGCAAAACATTATTAATAGTGTCGGTCGTAGGCAGATTTTGTCTTATCAACTACCAGCGATCACGAGGCAAGGACCGGCTTCATCAGTAGCATACCTGTTTTGTGTTTAAGTAAACTCAAAAATATAATGTATGATATCAGGTAAGTTTTAGTTGAGTCTACTTTTGTGGCGGTGTTGCTGAGCTCAGTGTTTTGTTCGACAGTATTTCGTGTGTTAATCTCTATATCTGAAGAACATAATTTTTTTCACTGAAACCTCATTAATGGCTCCAAAAAAAAATGGTGTGATGGGGAAATGCTTCACAGCGAAGAGAGAGAAATTATAGATAGGGTTGTCAAGTTTATGGAACAAGCAACTAAAGAGGGAGAAAAAATTCCTCTTCAATGGTACTGCTATGTACTAACAAGTACAACATTATTATTTTGAAAGAATAAAGGTAGGAAGAGTGTTTGATTCTAACATAGCCACAACTTCTTTTTCAATACAAAGCGCCTTAAAAAAAAATGGAATTTAGTCCTGAAGATATAGAAGAAGTTAAAAGCATTTATTGACAACTTTGATATTCTTGAAATCCATTGAGATCCATTACAGTGAAAGGTAATAATGAAAAAAGTTTTTTTTATTAACGTATTAAAGTGTTTGTAACATAATACAGCCTGGATCATTAGAGCCTTATTTGTATTAAATTAATAATATGTGGATACTTGGCACGTATTGTTAAGATATTGACGCAAAAGTGGTATTATGCATTTACTGCTTAATATTTGCTATTGAGAAACAAAATTATCTAATCGAGTAGATATTTCTTTACTCAATGATTCTGGGTTTTGCATTTATAATTTGGGCTTTTTGCTATTCCCATTTTGAAAACAAGTTACAGGTAAACAGTTTTGTTTCAGTCAAAAACTGAATAAAGTCAAAAATAGTCCCAAACATTCTTGTCGGTGTTACAAGAAATGTCACAAAAAGTCTACTTTTGATATTTACAGATATTATATTTAAATCTTAACGAATTGAAATAATAATTAATTTATGGGGTATACCCAATTTTTTAAGTACTGTTTTTCAATAAAACATGTTTTGCTTTTAGGCATATTACAAAAAATGAAGGACAGACATCTCAGCTTTTCTGGGTCCATAATCACTTTAAAGCGATTGATCGAATCTATAGATTACAGATAGGACCAATTTTTTGTAACAAACATAATTCGTTACCTGTGTGCAATTATCGCTTAATACATTGTATTGATTCTGCTGTTGGTTCCTTGTGAAACATTTTTTAAATACTTACTTATGCTTTGATACGCAGATTTGTAACTTTTCCATTAAATAAATTCAATTTTGATAAAATGTCTCGAGGGGCGGTTTAGGAATGTGGAGAGTGCCCACACATAGATCGTCTGGTTCACAAAAAAAATGTCGAAAAATAAAAACAAAAGCTAATATGTTCTAAATTATCGCATATAGAATAAAATAGTTTAATTAAAAAATGTAAAACAGATTAGTAGCTAAAAAGAAATATTCATGATTTTTTTTGCAGGTCTCATAGTTTTTGTGAAAATTGAGCTTGAAAAAAATGATGTCATGGTATGTTATGTAGCCACGGATGTTTTTTTCTAAATGCATTGTGAACTTTAAATGAAAAAGAAAATCACTCGACTTATTGCCAGATTTTTCCGCCCACTTGCTAATGAGCTCAACATTTTTTCTTTTGTTTAGAAAAGAGAGAAGAGGAAAATGAATGATGACTTTAAATTAATTTATCTCGAAAATTACTACATTTTCGAAAAATATCATCATAACCATATTTGTAGGTAATTGTCTGCCCCTACATTTTTATAAAAACAATTTTCTTCTATCTGCAATATTTTGAAAAGATATTGGATCAAAACAGCTTTTATTTTTCT